>JACBKR010004090.1:0-25777 GCA_014218235.1 Colocasia esculenta | reverse complement strand
GCAGCCGTACACCCTCAACCCAGTGATGCGACTGACGTCCTCTAGGCTGGGGATCATGTGCCCCCATGGAAACACGAAGGCAGTTGCCTCCACGTCCCACCTGCTGCGCAGGGTCTGGGTGAGGGGAGCGTCTGCTCTCATCCGGTCCATCCTCAGGACCTCCCCAAACCACATGTCCTCCAACTGCTCCCTCTGTAACCCTGGGAGGGCCAGGTACACAGCTACCACCAACATCCAGGACACCCTAGCCTCATTTCTCCCCGCAAGCACGAAGAAGCAACCAGTCAACTTAAGCATGCACTCTTTGAGTTTTCGGCTAAGGTCACACCAACCAATGGGTCGCGGCCTTGTCACGATGCTTCGATGCATCGCGACTTGGTCACGACACCTAGGGAGACCGCGACCTTGTCGCAACGGCCAATGTCGCGGCCTCTGACTGCGTTGTGACTACTGATGTCGCGATGGGGCGGGCTGTCGCGTTCTCAGACGTGGGCCAACCAAAGTTTCCTTTGTCCGGTGGCCTATCTCCTGGGCATTTTGCCCTACATTAGCCCTCTATGGGGCTTCCTCATCCATCCACAACCACATTTAAGGAGATTAAGGCCTCAAGGACTCACCTTCTTCATGGCCTCCTCGCGGGCCAACGCCGCTAGCTCTATGTCGACCGCTGGCGCCTCCACCTCCGCCATCTCCACTTCCGGTGGCTCTTCCATTGGCACCTCCGCCTCGCGCCGTCGGGACCACCTCGCCTGCCGTTTGCCACGCTCCCCGCCGCCGCCGCCGCTTCCCTCCACGCCATCGAGAAGAGAGAGAGAGAGAGAAGGAGAGAGTGAGAGAGTGGAAGAGAGAGAGAGGGAAGAGGGAGAGAGTGCACAGAGAGAGTGAGAGGGTCGGGGAGCTCGATCGCCAGATGCTCAAAGGGGTTGTGAGCGTGAGAGGGAAGAAGAAGGGTTTCTGCATTTTTGAACCCTCGGTTCATGTCGCGACGGCTATAGGCGTCACGTTAAGATAGCGACGGCCATGTGGGTCGTGACAATGTCGCGACCTATCGACCCGTCGTGACCTTAAGGCGACGCCTATTTTGGTCACGATTTTAACCGAACTATGCAAACAGTGAAAAAAATTCTTATTTTATTGATTCAAGTCATCAATTACAATCCTAATCATACCTACAATCAATCAATTAGTCTTTTCAAGCCCTAACTACCACCTTTTACATTTCCTACACCTCTCATGCACTTGGTGCAACCTCAGCCACGGCGCGATCTCCACGTGGACAGATCCTCCTCAACGCCTGCAAGTACTCCTGGTACACGTCCTCGTCCTCTGCCACTACTTCTGAAATGAGGCTTGCCGCGCACCCTTCCCAGTGAACTATGGCGCTCCTCACATCCCGCTCGTCTTGTTCATTGTCCCTCTTCCGAGCTTGAATTGGCGGGTGGTGGGAGAGGGTCAGAACAACTGTGCGTGCTGCACCACGCTATAAATAGCACCGGTCGGGGTTGTAGAGGACCAGTGCTTCATTCCCAATCAGTCGCAGAGCCAGGCCGACGTGCTGCAGAAGGTGAATGATCTTGTTATGGAGGAATGTCGACTGCATCTCAAACTGCTCCACGGTTAGTGTGTTCAGGTAGAGCCGCCACTCCTTCAATCCCTTGACCGTCGCCGTCTTGCACCATGCCTGAGTAGTCATGTGGAGTGGAGCACCGACAAAGGCGAGTGGGTGGTGGACCATGCTCATGCACTTGATGGAGGGGTCGTCCGTTGCCTTGAAGTTTATGTGCATGCCCATCTAGCATTCAAGGGAGACCATAGAGCTGAAGAGGGGTCCACTAGTAGCTACAGAAGATAGTCCAGCATAGAGATAGCCAAGGACAGCTTGAGAAATGGACATACCTTCCCATACACAGCTGATGGTACTTAGGTTAGATGCAGAGAGGAGGTGATCCTGTGCAAGGAAGAGGATGACGCCGCATATGCAGATTGCGGCGGCCTTGGCTATGGCGAGGTAGTTCCCAGTCTTCCTCTTGAATTGTGACATGATCCACTGGGAGAGAGGGAGGAGTTGCATGTAGCCCGGATTGGTCATGGTGCTCAAGTCCCAGGTCTAGGTGGTAATCTCGTCGAGGATGGCCCAAGAATCTATGGCAGCCACAGTGTGCGCGATGAGATGTTCCTCCCCTCTCCTGTCTTTAGTGAGCCCCAACATGAGCCCCAAGTCCTCTAGTAGAATCGTGGCTTTGAATGAGGGGAAGATGAATGTGTGGGTCTGTGGGTGCCACAACTCCGCAAGCACTGTCATTCTATCCCACACATGCACTATTTATGGTAGTTCTTGGCTAGCGTGAGGACGGTGGTAAGCTTCCACTCACGCAGTAGGTTGGTGGACGCCACTGGCAGTGCATTGACCATAGGTTCTAGCCAAGGGATTTTGGAATAGCACCTACTGCCCGGGAGGATCTAGAAGAGATAGAAGAGAGGGTTGGCAAGAGAAGAAAAGAAGAAGATGGAAGAAGAAGAAGAGGAGAGAGAAAATCAAAGTAGAGAGAGAAAGCACTTACTTGAAGATCATGTCTTGCACTAATATGGCTGGGCATGGAGGAGAGGCGTTGGAGCGCTACATGGGCCGCCCTTGCCGCTTTCGGGCCACCATTAGGGTTGGGACCAGCTTCAAAGGAAGAAAAAGACATCTTCATAGCTAGAAGAGAGAGAAAATCAAGAGAGAAGAAGAGAGAGGGGGTGAGCTCCGAATTTAGACCATTGCACCCTTATTTATAGAGCTCTAGGGGGTGCTATTCCCATCCCTCGTCCATAGGAGTTAGAGTAGCAATAGGTTTGGTTTAGGAGTCCCATGGGTAGTAGGATTAGCCTTAGGATAAGGCTCGATTTCGGTGTTTATCACATAGAATGATGTCGCGACGCCCCGATCCGACGCGTTAGTGTCGCGACCACCTATCGTGTCGCGACAGTGTCGTGACTCCCAAAGGTGTCATGTTTATGTGTTTTGTATTTTCTTATGTCTGTGCATAGTTTACCTATAATATTGTTGTGTGTGTACATATTGTCTCTATTTTATGTCAGTTATTGCTTTGTTTATCATCATAAAACCACAAAAACTCAAAAAATTAGAAAATCACAAAAAAATTGAAGCTTCACCGATAAGTCAGGTAAGTATTTCTATCCTTATTCCCTTGCATTACTATATGGTAATCTACTTATTATATCACTTCAAGGACCGGCTGGTTCTCAACATGCTCTGGGATCTGAGTTCCCCCCTTCAACAAAAAAACAGTGATGATCTAGGTGCATGTTTCTAATCGCTGGATAGGCCGTTAGGTTAGATAAGTTTGGGGATGATGGACTTTGTCTTGCACAGCGGTTGCAAGAAGACTCTGGACCCATTCTTGTCTGATTTAGCAATATGATCCTTGATATATTTTCTATTTTCTCCTTTCTTTGCATTTGATTTAATGATTTCTTTTCCTTTATCCCAGCATGCATCATGTAGGATTTTTTAGCTATCATGACTCATCCATGGCTAATGTTGAGCCCTTGTTGAGTGCCCAACCATTATTCATGTTCCAAAAAAGAAATCTCATTCCATTCCGAATCGGAAGGTTTATCTCCGAGCGAGTCGCTCTTGCTAGTTTGTCGAGAATTTTTCTGTCTGGATTCTCTATTCAATTTTCATCCTTATTCCTTTTGATCCATTTTGGTTGCGAACCGCTCCCAGGACAGAGTCTGAGTTACCTGCCTGGCACGCACATGTCCCTCCAAAATGAAACCCTGTAGGCCAATCGGCTAGGGTACCTCTCAATCGAGGGGTTGGTCGTCCTTTTCTTTCTCCTTCTCGTCCAGACTTGTGTTTTTCCTTGCATTCTACTCAAGCAGCTAACTCGAGGCTTTCAAGAAGATTATAATTGCTTGTTGGTTAGATCGGGTGTCTCTTTATCTTGGCTCCCATCTTTTCAATTCACTCCGCGTCATTTCCGCTTCATTTCCTCTGCTACACTTCTGCTACGCTCCCTTGCAAAGTGGAAACCAAGGAGGGGCAATCTGTAGACACATGATTCTGGCCCATAAGTTGAACCATTTTTATTGTTCTCCTAATGAGCCCCAAGTTGGTCACTCACCTTGAGCCCATCTATTAGCCTTGTTTTGAACCCATTAAAAGCCCAATTTTCACATTATCTCGTCCAATTATCTTTTTAAGAGTCCTTATGCATCATTGTTGATTATTCTTCTAAATAATTCATCAATAATCCAAGAATAATCGATTTTCCTTAACGCGATGGGTCGTGGCGTCACGTTATCCATGTCGCGCCCCCTTTGGCCATCGCGACAGCCCATGCATATCCATGCAAGTGCCCTTATGGTCGCGACCATCCTGGCCATCGCGACTATCCTTGATGCGTCCCTATGACCCATCGTGCCATGCGCTGGCCTCCGCAACCACCTCCTATTTATCCTCCATTGGCCTTATCTTCATCTCTAAGTAACTCCCACAACCCCCATGCGCGGTTTGAGGGTCCATGGCACCTTGGGACCCTCTTAGGACTCTTCCCTCTAGATTTACATCATTTTATCACATCATTTTAGGTATTATCACTTAATGATGAGATAATCTCTCTCATCTCCATTTTAAGGGACACTTCTTCTTCAGAGGAAGGGGAGCCCTAATTTTGCCACGAAGTGCTGCCAAATTTCCTCCAGACCAGACCTTAGCTCGTGGCTCACCATTTTCCTCCCATTTCTCTCCATCTTCTCCACTAAGTCATGGCATCTTCTTCACCCATGAAACTGGTGGTTGAGGAGGCGTCTTCTAGGGCTTCAAGATAACCCAAGGACACTACATCACGGCCAGGGAGCTACCCCATTGAGGCTCTTTCTTCCCTTCTTCCTCTCATTTCTTCTTTCATGCATTTTACTATTTCTTTTAGATAGGAACGCATTCCTTTTTCTTACCACATTTTTATATCACCCAAGGGGTTTAAAAGCCACCCCCAGGTTCATTCCTTCTATGTTCTCCCTTTTCATTTCATTTTTGGATAGATACTACTCTTAAATATGGTCTAACAGGGTTTCTTTTGTTGTTTTCTTCGTTTTGGCAAGCACCTAAGCAAGAGTTGACGAGGGGCTCTTGTCCTCTAGCCGACGGAGGGTAGGAAGAAGGTCCACCAACATCCTCCCGCACTACAGAGAATGCGTCGGCCAAAGGAGTCGCGACAGCCAAGACTCGCCCTGATAGGGCATCGCGACAGCAGCATCATCGCGACGAGGAGACCCGTCGTGACACCCGTAAGTGCCCTGTTCTCACCCCCTTTTCCTAGCATGTTAGCCTATTTCAATTCTTATTCAAGGCAACTTGTTAGGTGGCGATCACACTTCCTAATCCATGCTAATAACGCATCTAAAACATGTTGTGTGTCTCGAGGGTGCGCAACCCCCTGATTACACTCCTTCCATGTTTTGGGGGATTCTCCTCCCATTAGGAGTAGCAATGCCATTAGGAAAGCTCTTAACATGGCTAGGTACAAATTTGGTTGCTATGCATGGCTAATTGCCTTTGTTTTAGCCCTATTTTTCCCTTTCCTATTTTCTGCACAATTATGCTACGAAGTTTGGTGTATTTTCTCTTATTCCATATTATAAATCTCCTATTTTGGTTCAGTAACTTTTATGTGAGCTATCTTAACAAAGCCCATTACTTATTGTTGTTTATTGGATTTTAATTAAATTATTTTGCTTTATCTTTTTTTTTTTAATTATCAGGTTGCTACATCACCTGCCTTCGGGTGGATGGGGAGACGGTGACGAGCGTGACATATGATGACTATACGGAGTTAGTGCAGGACCTACTGAGTCTAGAGCCAGCAGGAGATGATGACCTTGATGACCGTAGGATGGTTGACCGAGTGGAGATGTTGGAGAGCCTGGGTCTGCGCGGAGTGAGGCAGACAGACGAAGAGTCGCTGCATGAGTTCGTGCAACGAGTAGTGGGGCTGGCCCCGACGGTGTACAACCAAGATCCCCAGGACGAGGAGAGGGTGGACCGGGACCAGAGGAGGTTCCTGGTATTGTTCTGGGGAAGATGTTGTTGGGGACGAAGGGAGACGACATCCATTGTCGATTCTTGGGGATTTTGGCGAATTTAGATAGAGTTGGAGAGTACACTTGGGAAGCGGCTTTCTTGGCCCACACCTTCGCCGACCTGTCCAGCGAAATCGGTCGGGAGACCACCGTGGGCAGATTCGCCCCATTTCTCCAAGTACATAATGTTTTTTTAAGCTTTCTTAATTTCCTGCATTAAATTTGTTATACAAATAATCAATGTGCTCATGTATGCAAGTGTGGAGCTATTATTACATTCCTCTGGGGAGGGCCACAGAGGTGCGACCCGATGCACTCCCTCATGCTAGGCGGCGCCTGTCGGTGGCGACGGAGGCCTCCTTCTCACTACAGCTGGACACGCTCTGGCGTGACATTAGGGACATTCCTGCCCTCCTAATACGTACTCTGCCTTATTTCTCCATGAATGTCTTTATGATATGATATGATATGTGACGTTGTATGCATGGATGCAGGTGGTATGGCAGCCTACGTAGGCATGACAGACGAGGGCCACCTTTGGGTGGAGAGTGGTCAACCTCGTTTGGGCAAGACCTTTGGGTCCACTGCCTGAACGAGATCGAGCCTCTCTGCCTGAGGCTTGCCATTAGGACGCTAGGGCTGCACCAAGTGTGGTCCGAGGAGACGGAGCCGAGAGGAGTCGGGAGGAAGACCCAGTGGAAGGCGAAGAGGGTGGATTGGCGGCTTCGCTTCCCCGACCAGTACGCCGACTGGCAGCGAGGAGGTACTGTGGCGGAGTCCGACGCCGCGGACAACCACACATACCTCTAGCACTACCAGGAGGTGTGCGGTGACCATGATTTCATGAGACCAGCTCGGGTATGCACTTCTAAACTTGACTTGCTCATTATTGATGTTATGACTTGACTAATGAATGTGTGCATGTGCAGGATGCCCGTGATGGCTTGATCTAGACCCTCCGGTCCCAGCTGCTAGTCATAGAGGCCCATCCCAGCTGGCTGAGACACGTGAGGCCCTAGTGACTCTTGTAAGTTTAGATGACTTACCTTTGCTTTTCCTTACCTTTGTATGCCTTGACCTAGATTTTATGTGCAGTGCACTGAGCATGCTACTGTGGAGCGCACCGACCCTGCGGGTGCCTCCACGGTGCTAGTGTGCCAGATCCGAGGTGGCATCCTCTCCGGGAGTACTGGCGGTAGCAGTGGCTCATGCAGAGGTTGCGGAGCGTGACCTCACATCGTCTTGCAACTTACACATGTCTCTTCTGTGCAAACTAGGAGTCCAGGGCCATTACACAGGTACCCTCACATGAGCCGAGGTAGCAGAGCTGACGGACCAACTGTTCGAGTTGCAGACCCAGGCTTCCCAACGCAACGCCGACATTTCTCACGAGGTCGCAGAGCTATGTGTGTTCTTACCGTAGAGCAGAGGAGCGCGAGCGCAGCTACTCTGAGTTGGAGCGTGAGCGCCTCTCTCAGTAGGTGCTAGACACGCACACGAGTCTTGGCGTCTCGGAGTGGCTACTTTGGGAGGCCGAGGACAACTACCGGGGCGGTTGGGAGCGCACAGTGAGGGAGGGTCGAGATAGCGCCTACTGCAAGCTTCATTGCGACGTCCTCTGAGTACCAAATGAACGTTCAGGAGGTATGAGGCGCCCAGCATTCCACCGACTCCCGCACCTCATGAGGCCACCACCTCCTCGCTCGACAATGGATCCGGGCAAGACCGAGAGCAGCCGACACCCTCGACCTGCTGAGAGTGGTGGTGAGAGCTAGGCCACTATCGTATGACTTGTACTTTTCGCTTCTTTTCATGATGATGTGTACCTAGTGGGGTACTCTTTTGCATATGGTGTACATTTGACTTGCCTTTTGACCATTATATATATAGTAGAATGCCTTACCTTTCTTATTCCCGTGCCTGAGAGTCACTTGAACAAACAGATAGTTAACTGTTCTGGCTTAGCCCTTGCTCACTAAGTGAGGCAGACTTCATGATTTGCAAAGGGGCTGAGCCTTCATTCAATAAGACATAAAATAAGGAATGACATAATTAAAATGCAATAAGCAATCACACTCATACTAGTAGGAAATTAAAGGATGAGCATGCAAGCTATGCACTCATACAAATAAGAAGAGAATAAGTTCATCAATTTGTTTGGTTTTGGCATATTCAATTTTTTGGAATTTTTATATATTCAATTTTTTTTTTGTGTTTGAAAAAAATTAATTTGTTGGGATTTTGGAATATTTAATTATTTTTGATTTTGAAAATATTCAAAAGATTTTTTTTCTTTGGATTTTGAAATATTTGACATCTTTGGCTTTTAAAAATATTCAAAAATTTTATTTTGGGATATTCAATTCTTTTGGATTTTGAAATATTGATATTTGAATTTTTGAAAATATTCAATTTTTTTTAGATTTTGAAATATGGGCTGAAACTCGGAGTGGTTCCTTCTTGAAAAGACACACGAAACGAAGGGAATCCGCTCTAAGTGGAAAAACGTAGTACTTGAACCCTTCAATTACTCAATCATCATTTAAAATTCATTAACGATTCTTAGGTGTGTTAAACACGAGTTTGATGTGCTTAGTAGTGCCTTCACCCAGAGTAGCTGTAGGCGACATCCTCTTTAGTCAATCGTTGTCTTGCCTTGAACTTGGGACATACCGATAAGGGAGAAGGGTGTTGCCCAGCTAGCAAGACCAGAGGGGGGGTGAATGAGATTCTTTAAGTATGAGTACCAAACCTATTCACAAAAAACGTTACACAAAGCACACTTTGATAACTGTTAGTGTTAGTAAAAAGAAGATAGCAAACACAAGGAAATCAAACACGCGACACAAGAGATTTATCCTGGTTTGGACCTCCTCTCCACAGTAGTCCTACGTCCAGTCCCTAAGCAATACCTCAGGATTTCACTACCAAGGGTACAGTCCCCCTTAAGGACACTTACACACCCAGCCGTAGCTGGTCTTCTCTTCACAACCGAAGAGGAATTACAACACCCTGAATCCCACCAGGTCTTCCTTCTACACGAAGGGAAACAAACACCCTGGAAACCCCTAGGTCTTCCTTCAACACGAAGGGAACACACAAAGATGTGTTCAGGAAGACAAGCCCCTGGACAAGCTAACATCACAATGCTTGATCCGAAGCAAATACTGAGAGGAAGAAAATGAACAGTAATGAACCCTCTCAGTACACAAAAATTGCTCTCTCTCTAAGATCTACACTCGATGCAAAGAGCTAAGAGCTAGACAAGTAAAGGAGTGAAGCTTCGCTCTTTCAGATGCTCGTAGAAAGCTTGTAAAAGATTGTCAGGAGTGTTCTGTCTGTTTCTGGAGCTTCAGACTTCTATATATGTCTTCCTTTGAAAATTGAACGTTGAAGTGTTCGTTATCTCTAAGCTTTTGTTTACGTTAGACTGCATGGCACTGTAGAGCTTCTTGTTCAACAGTCTTTAGCTTTCCATGCACGCAAAATGAGAGAGGATCTTCTTTGATGTCCTTTATCTTCCATATTGTCCAACGTTGTATTGAGGTATGCTGTCAGAAACCTACACGCATTAAATGCTAAAAAATAGACAGCTAGGCTGTCTCTTGTTGTCAGTCAACGTTAGAATGATTTTATATCAAAATAGAAGTTTCATTCTGTTCTTCTAAAAAGATGTTTACAGTATAAGCATGGATATAGAGGATATCGTTTGCATGCAGTGCAGTGATATGATCAGTCATAATAAATGCATGGATGTGAGAGAAAAGCGAGAGAAGACTTTTTGACTTTTCAAACTATCTGAGAATAGGTTTGAATATCAAGTCGTTATACACCATGAAATCGATATGATCATGACTTATGAAATCGTTGTGCTGATGAGTCGTTATTCATGTGAATCGTTATACATTCATAAGAAAATCGATGTACACACAAATCATTATGCATTAATAACCAAATCCTTGTAGAGATAAATCGTTGTTCTCACTTAAGAAATCGATGCGATGACCAAATCATTATGAGGTCGGAATCGATGTGCACACTTATCGAATCATTCTGAGAGCAAATCGTTGTGATCTCTTAGCGAATCGTTATGAGACAAATCGTTGCGATCTCTTAGCAATTCGTTATGAGAGGCAAATCGTTACGATCTCTTAGCAAATCATTATGAGAGGCAAATCGTTGCGATCTCTTAGCGAATCGTTATGAGAGGTAAATCGTTGCGATCTCTTAGCGAATCGTTATGAGACAAATCGTTGCGATCTCTTAGCGAATCGTTATGAGAGGCAAATCATTGTGATCTCTTAGCGAATCGTTATGAGAGGCAAATCGATAAGATACTTATGAAATCGTTATAATACCCAAATAGGTAAAACACATAAAGTCGTTATGAAAGTGAGGAAATCGTTATGACTCTACTAAAATCGTTATGAAATCACAAAATCATTACAGCACATAGAAAATCGATGTGTATTTAGATAATTTTTGTGCTTTGAAATTAAAAGCTATAGGATGATAAAACACTTACTGATTTTGCTTGTACTTCCTTGATTTATTTTCTGCTCAATCTTATAGAAAAACTGGTAAGTTTAAACTATATCTGAGTTTTGTTAATCATCAAAATAGATATGTAATTTATTTAAATTACATGGGGATAAACTAATCATCAATCTCCTCCTTTTTGGTGATGACAAAATATGGCATAAACATAATGAAATAAATCTAAGGATTTGTGCAAAATTAGAAATGTTTTCAGAATGATGTATTCTTCTCCCCCTTTTTGTCATTAAGCAAAAAGAATAAAATGCTGAGACAAAGATGAAGAGAAAAGAGAAGAAAATCATAGAACTTTGCTATTTATCTTGAGGGGTTACATGGAGGTAGAAAGCAGGAGATAGAAGGGAGGCATGTCGCTGAAGAATGCGCAAAGCCTTGCATTCCTGCTCCTCAAAATAGGTCTGAAAAACTCCAAAATCAATAGAATAAGATGACCCCATGTCAGGAAGCATTCTCTTGATGTGAAGCTGTCGCTGATCTTCTAGAAAATTAGCATATTCATCTTGGCCAAGAGATTCTTTGAAGGAAATGAAAGATCCAAAGCTGGCAAAGCGAAGAAATTGGTTGATTTTGATAGGGTAGTGGATCTGATGCTGCAGAAGATCTTTCTTCAAAGCCATAAAAGCTTGTACCGCTTGACCCACTGAAGGTAAGGGTCCTGAACTAAATTGATAGAGTTCATGTCCAAAAAGGCTTCAGCTGTAAGAGTAGGTTTCCCTTCTTTGAACAAGGAGCTATTGGTTGATTTCAGTTGAGGGCAGACTGATTATAGTGCTTTTCCCAGTTAGTGGGAGAAAGCCTTTCACACTCAGAAAGTAGAGGGGCAAGAACTTCAGATGATATGCGCCCCTGATAGAATCTCTATAAAGGAAACGAGAGAAGGAGGGGAGGCGACCCTGCTGAGCAGAGATTCTTCCCATAACTCGAGCAAATCTTTCAAAAATGATTGGACCAACTGAGGAGTCCATGACCAAAGAATGCAACTTGGGAAGAAAGACTATTTCTGGTATTTTCAAAGTTGCAAAATCTACCTTGAAGGAGCGATTGACAGGATTCTCAATCTTGACCAAAGAAATGGCTCCCTGAAACTGACCCAACAACTTCAGGTAGCTTGTGGAGATATCGATAGTCATTGTAAAGCTGGAAGTATCGAGTGAGTCTTACTTTCGTGAGAATAGTGGGTTCCCAGATGGCTTGATGATGGATCACAAACCATTCAGATAAGGTAAGGGGATGATCCCTAGGTGGAAACTAATCTGACTTTGTAAGCAAAAATTGTCTGTAGAGAGCCTTGTGCACCTTAGCCCATTGATCTTCAGTCTTGCACTCAGCCATTTGGAAGATTTTGGACTGATCGGCTTTAGAGATATGACAATAGGGAAGAACAACATGAAGATGATCAGTGAGATTGAGATGAGGAAGTCCAGAAAGGGTGGCAAGAATGCATTTCTGGAGATTTTCTTTATAGATTGGTTTCCTCTTATGATCAACAGTGAGGGAAAACCAAAGAGGAGGAAATTTTGGTGCAGAAGGAAAAGCAAGAGAGGTGGAAATTTTCCTCTTTTTCGAGACAAGACTGGGAGGATTTGTCCTGTGGACGTGATTGGCAAGCGCTAAGATTGAGGTGAGAGTTTTTCGCTCAAGTTCATCCTCAAATTTATTGGAAAATGCACTAGCAGTTGTGCATTTTCAGGAATAAAAGCAATAAAGGAAGGAGGAGGTTGAGGATGAAGGATGATGAACTAGTATGAGTAGAAAGGGGGATGGTTCAAAAGATGGAGGACCAGATGAAGATGAAGGTCCAGCTGATGATGAGACTAGATGATCTTCAATGATAGGAGGAGGAAGAAATATGGAAGAGGAGGTGGTAGGTGATGAAATGGATTGAGAGGGAAAGGGAGTGGGAGAAGAGATGGTGCGAGGCATAGGCTATTTGAAGGTGATGGGTGCTGGAGGTGCTGTGGAGGAAGAAGGTGGTGAAGAAGGGGCTGGTGTTGCAAGAGATGAAGACGCAGGGGCTTCTGGAGCTGCAACAGGCTCTTCTACTCTTGGATCCACTGGCCCTGTTGGCCCAACCACATTCTCAGATGGCCCTGATGGCCCAGCCACATTCTCAGATGGCCCTGATGGCCCTGCTGACTTTTCTGCAATTGGCCCGGATGGCCCTGCTGGCTTTTCTGGAGGTGGCCCTGATGGCCCAGAAGGAGTATGAGGGGCAGAAATTTCAGTCACAAGCTTTTTGATACTGCCAAACTCACTTCTCATCCATCTGAAAACTTGCTTGACCATTCCAAAATCATTTTTCAAAGATTGGATCTCAGAGGTCAAGGCTCCAATCTCCTTGGCTGCTGAACTCTGGCTAAGAAAGATTGACTGGATATCTGATTGCATGGAGCATAGAATTTTGCCTTGCTCATCCAGTCTTTTGATAACAGGCTTCATATTTATCTTCGGTTTCTTCTTCTTCTGATGTGGCCGCCAGGTAAGGAGAGAAGTTTCCTGAGCCACTTCTTTTCCCTTGACTTCTCTTGCCCTTGCAATGGGCTACACGCAGTCATCACTGTCATCTGAGGCACTTTCCACAATGCCTTCTCTGAACTGATCAACATTCGGGACATTAGCTATGTGCTCCCCCTGAGAAGCTGCTTGCTCTTCAACAACTTGCTCTTCTTGAATGGGAGTGGTTACTCCTTGCACATCTTCAATCACAATCTCCTGCTCCCCCTGAATGGGAGCATCTTCCATAGCAATACTTTCAATGTGGCATGGTGCCATACCATCTGCTGCTGGTTCACTGGACCTCTCAGGCTCTCCCTGAGTGCTAGAAATGGATTCCAGCACATCTCTAAGAATAGATGCCACAACAGTGGTGGGGTTGACTGCTTCTGAAGTTCCTTCAACTGGCACAATATTTTCGAGAGGAATCTCTTCAATCAGGCTTCCAGTGACAACAGATTCTTCTACTCTAGCCTCTGCTGCTGTTGTTGCTTCCTCCTGACGACTGATGTGTAATCTTGGTGATCTTGAATACTTGGCACTGCTACCCTATCAACTCTTGTTCAATTGGAGCATCTGGTACTGCTGCTGTTAGAACTGCTGGAATTTCCTCTTCCTGGACTTCTTGGGCTTCGCCAATGATGGCCTCACCCGTAGCCACTGAGGTCTTAGTCCAACATCATAACCAATGAGAAACCACTTTTCTTCAGATTCCTATTGCGAATTGCTTGCCCCATCTTTTCTGACACTGCTCCAGATAAATTGACTCCAAAATGTTGGAATACTCTGGTTATCAAGTGGGCATAAGGTAGAGAAACATTCAATTTGCTTTTCTTATCCCAGACCTGAGCATGAGCAAACTTCATTCGCTCCAAGATAACCTCTGCCATGTTTATTTCTTGGTTCTGGATGGTCCAGAACATCATATCTGAATCTGCCTTAGTGCAGGTTGAGAAGTGGCGCTTCTGGGGACCAGAATCTGACAAACTATAAAGTGCAGGAGGCGGATGAAGGCGTTCATCTGGTTGATATCCAATTTCTCATCCTTAAGCTTAACTCATAACCAATAATCCCTAATCCCTTAGCCTGGGTGTCCACAGTGTGAACCCCACTGTAACCGGTGGTGCAAACTCCAAATAGAGACTCCAAAAGAGCATATGTGATTCTAACCTGGGTTCCTTTGACAGATGATGTCAAGGACCCGTCATCCTCAATCTTCAGGCATACATAGAAAGCTTTGACGAGATCTGGGTAACTTACCTCTGATAGAGTTGCTATCTTTGACCACTTCAACTTTTCCATTGCTGCAACTACACTGCCCATTCCATTCTTCTGCAAATCTGCAACATCTACAGCCTTATTTCCACAAAGCTTCGTCTTCACTGAGGTAAATCTTTTTTGCTGCTCTGTAGTGAGAAACTCAGCTCCGTAGCCCTCGACGCTGTCAGAACACCAGAAGAGGCCATGGGATTGAATGGGAAAAGTTTTGGATGATTGGAAGGAGAGGTGAAGCAGAAACCCTCAAGAAATTTCTCGCGGGAAGGGTTAGAAGCTTGAAATCTCAGAGAATCGATGCCGGAGTCGTTAGGGTATCGTCTCAGGCAAGTCGAAAGAGATGAAGGCGGGAGGTGAATCGTTGCAACACAGATTTCGGGATCTATAGAATAACAAAAAGTGACTTTCGAGGTGCTGACGCCATAAGGGCAGAAAATGACAAACAAGCATGATTTTGAGATGAAGAAAGCTTTAAAATAAACAACTGTCTCTGATAAAAACACAACATCCAATATTGACAAAATTTTGCCTAACTACAGGGGAGAGAATATTTAATATTTTGTAGTAATTATTATTTCAACTATTTACAGGTAAATCTCTCACAATTTACACATGCCTAATTCCCTTCTAAGAGATGTAAATCTCTCTTCAGGTAAGGCTTTTGTGAAGATATCTGTTAACTAATTCTGAGTATCAATAAAAGAAATTCTCTATATTACCATTTGCTACATGATCACGAATGAAATGATCTAACCTCTATGTGTTTTGTCCTTGAGTGCTGCACTGAATTTTTGGTAAGGTTTATTGCACTGGTGTTGTCGCACAGCAAGGGAATTGTCTTGGTGTTGAGTCCATAATCCTCAAGTTGTTGCTTAATTCACAGAAGTTGTGTACAGCAACTTCCAGCAGCCACATACTCAGCTTCAGCTGTAGACAGTGCTACTGAATTTTGCTTCTTTGAGGGCCATGATATCAGACATCCTACAAGAATTTGACAACAACCACTGGTACTTTTTCTATCTATTTTGCATCCAGCGTAGTCAGCATTAGAGTATCTTACTAAATTAATTTCACATGATTTTGGATACCACAGACCTAAGTCATATGTTCTAGTCAAATATCTAAAAATTCTCTTGATAGAAATTAAATGAGACTCTAGGGTCTGCCTGATACCTAGCACACATGCAAACACTAAATAATATATCATGTCTACTTGCTGTTAAATAAAGCAAAGAGCCTATCATACCTCTATAAAGTTTCTGATCTATTTTCTTACCATCTTTATAACTATCTAATCTTGTTGATGTACTCATTGGTGTTGATAGTGGCTTGGCATTTTCAAAACCGAATTTCTTTAGCAGCTCTTTTGTGTATTTGGCTTGACAAATATGTAAGCCTTCTTTTCCTTGTTTGATTTGCAATCCGAGGAAGTAGTTAAGCTCCCCCATCATGCTCATTTCAAATTCTCCCTGCATTAGCTTCTCAAAATACTTGCAAGGATTCATCAGTAGATCCAAATATTATATCATCAACATATATTTGAACAAGTACACATTTTTGAGTTTAGACTTAATGAATAATGTGCTATCTATTTTTCCTCTAATAAAACCATGATCTAATAGAAATGCACTTAATCGTTCATACCATGATCTAGGTGCTTGTTTTAAACCATATAAAGCTTTATGCAATTTAAATACATGATCCGGAAAATCCATGTCATCAAAACCAGGCGTTGTTCCACATAAACTTCTTTTTTATAAAACCATTTAAAAATGCTGATTTCACATCCATTTGAAAGAGTTTTAAATTTAATGCAGATGCATAAGTAAGTAAAATTCTAATAGCTTCAAGTCTAGCTACTGGTGCATAGGTTTAATCAAAATCTATGCCTTCTTCTTTGGAATAGCCTTGAGCTACCAGTCTGGCCTTGTTTCTTATGATCACACCAGCCTCGTCCAATTTGTTCTTGAACACCCATTTGGTGCCAATCACTGGATGATCTGATGGCCTAGGAACAAGTGACCACACATGGTTTCTTTTGAACTGATTCAGTTCATCTTGCATGGCTAAAATCCAAGATTCATCAGTGAGAGCTTCATTGATTGTCCTAGGCTCTATTTGTGAAACGAAAGCTAGATAATCGCAAGGGATTACATTACCTCTGGTTCATACCTCAACTGACGGATCACCAATGATGTTGTCTAGAGGGTGATCTTTCTTATACCTCCATTCTTTTGGAAGATTATCATGAGATTTGTCCTTTTGTTGCAGGTCTTCCAAAGGTGGATCTTCCTTGTCCTCAATGGATGTATCTTTTAATTTCTTAGACAATTTTTCTACATCATCAATATCACTGTCTTCTTCTTCTTTCAAGGAAGGATTAGTTTCATCAAAAATAATGTGCACTGATTGTTCAATTAACAAGGTACGCTTATTAAATAATCTATATCCTTTAGGTTTAGAGGCATACCCCATGAAGATACCTTCATCTGATTTAGCATCTAACTTATCGAGGTCTCTTTTGCCGTTGTTGTGGATGAAACATGGACATCCAAATGTCCTGAAATGACTTATCTTGGGCTTCTTTTATTTGTATAGCTCATATGAAGTCTTCTTCAGGATTGGCTTGATCATAACTCGGTTGATATGTAACATGCTGTATTGACTGCTTCGGCCCAAAAATACCTTGGTAGATCATATTCTGACAGCATTGTCCTTGCCATATCCAATAGAGTTTTGTTCTTTCTTTCAGCAACTCCATTTTACTGAGGCATCCTTGGTGCTGAAAAATTGTGCTTTATGCCTTGATCATCACAAAACTTAGCAAATCTCTCATTTTAGAATTCTCCTCCATGGTCCGATCGAATGCTGATAATACTATACTTCTTATCCTTCTGTACCTTCTTGCTGAAGCTTACAAAACTGTCAAAGGTATCATCTTTGTGTTCTAGGAAAGAAACCCATATGAATCTGGAGTAATCATCTACGATAACAAACCCAAAATTCTTTCCTCCAAGACTTGTGGTTCTCATTGGCCCAAATAAATCCATATGTAAGATTTCTAAGGGTTTTGAGGTTGTTACCACAGTCTTCGACTTGAAGGGTGACTTGGTGTGCTTTCCTTTTGCACATGGCCCACAAACACCATCCATTCTTGTGCTAACTTTGGGTAGGCCTTCCACCAAGCTTCTCTTGATCAACTTTCTCATGCCATCCAGACTGCAGTGGCCCAATCTTCTGTGCCACAGTTCAGTTGACTGCTCTTTGCTTGCGGCCAGACAGATATCCTGATCTTTTAGTTCTTCTAGGTAAAGTACGTACAGGTTCTTTTCTCTGTTGGCGTCAAAGATGACTGCACCAGCCTTCATAATGCTGCACTTTGACTCTGAAATCTGATTTGATGTCCTTTGTCGCACAGCTGGCTGATACTGATAAGGTTGTGCTTCAGTCCTTTGACGCATAACACATCTTCAATCACTGTTTTGCCTTTGCTGCCTACTGATCCACTACCTATCACAGTCCCTTTTCCATTATATCCATAGGTGATTGTGCCTTCCTCAGCTTTGAGATGATAAAATAGCTTCCTATTTCTTGACATATGCCTTGAGCATCCACTGTCTAAATACCATTTTGATGCTCGAAGGTTTACCTGCAATGAAAACACTAAGCTTTAGGTACCCAAGTTTTTTAGTATCATCATTTTTCCTTTTGATTATCCATATTTATATTTAGTTGACATGATACTTTGATATGACCTAACTTGTTGCAATGACTATAGCAAGATATCTTAGTTACCTTTTCAGTTGGAATGTATTTAAATTTGATTTATATGCTATGTCTTGTTCAGCCATAAACTTTGGTGTTGGATATGTTTTAGGACGTATTATTGTTTCTTCATTGTCTGGAGGTGTGTATCCTAATCCATGTTTCTTTCTACCTGACCGTCTAGCTCCCTTTAGTATTAGTGATGGTTTTCCATTTGTGAATTTATCTAATGTACTTAATAGCTTTTCATTTTCTTCAGTTAGTGTGTTAATCTCCTTTCTAAGTTCATCTGGAGTTTCCTATTTTTCTAGTTTAACTATCTGTTCATTTTTATTTTTAGATCTTCACATAACAAATCGTTTCTTCTTTTTAGTTCCGTAATTTGTTTTTCCATTTGCTCATTTTCAGATTTTAAATCTGAGTTAGTATTTTCTAAACATGCGATGTTTTTCTTACTTGTTTTTAGTAATTTACATACTTTTTGTATTTACAATATAGTTCATTAAAAGCTTCTTCCAAATTATTGGAATCTGATTCATTACATGAAGAAAAAGATGAGTCTGATGTTACCTTGTCTTCAATGTTGGCCATGAATGCAGGTTTGCTTCTTCTTCTTCTTCTTCATTGCTGAGCTTGAATCGCTGTCAGAGTCGCTACTATTGTCCCAAGCTGCTGCCATAGCTTTCTTCTTATACCTTCTGAATTTCTTGAAACTATCTTTTTTTCTGAATTCAGCTTTCTTGAGTTTCGGACATTCTACCTTGATATGTCCGGGCTTCTTACATTCATAACAGCTTGGTTCATTTTTCTTCGAATCTTTGACTTCAGACCTTTTGAGGTCTTTCCCTTTCTTGAAGTATCTTCTCCTGGACTGATACTTCTTTTTCTTAGCTAGTATTCGTTGTAATCTTCTGGACAGCATTGCTTCTTCATCTTCACTGATGTTCATGCTTTCTTGGTTGTATGACCCTTCTTCTGATTCGTCTTCTTCTGCCTTGAGTGCGTTGGAGTGCTTCTTTCTGCTAGAAGATTCTCCCAACCTTTCCATATTTATTTCATGGGCCATGAGGGACCCAATGAGCTTTTCTAATGACATTATCTTCAAGTCATTAGCCTCCTCTATCGCTGTAACCTTTGGAGTCCACGAGGCACGTAGAGATCTGAGTATTTTCCTCACCATGTCTCCCATCTGATAAGTCTTACCCAGACCAGCTAACCCATTAGTGATATCGGTGAATCTGCTGTACATCTGAGTAATCGATTCTCCTTGCTGCATTTGGAACCTTTCGTACTGTGTTACCAGAATGTCTATTCTGATTTCTTTAACCTTGTCAGTACCTTCATATGTGATCCTTAGCTTCTCCCACATTTCCATAGCGGATCTGCAGGCTGATATGCGGTTGAACTCTTTCTTGCTAAGAGCAGAACATAGGATACTCTTGGCTTTGCAGTTCAAAGAGATATTCTTCTTGTCATCTTCCGTCCATTATCCTTTTCATTTGTGACTAGAAGGTCACCTTCTTCAACAATCGAACAGATTTGATAGTCGAGTCCTTGTAAGAAGAACTCCATTCTTGTCTACCAGTATGTGTATTCTTCACCATCGAACAATGGTGGCCTGTTAACTAACTGACCTTCGAAGTGACCTTGGGATGCCATTTGATCTTTTATCTTCAGATCGTTGGATCTTCTTCTTTGTCGAAGAGACTAGCTCTGATACCACTTGTTGCCCAGCTAGCAAGCCCAGAGGGGGGGTGAATGGGATTCTTTAAGTATGAATACCTAACCCTGTTCACAAAATGTTTACACAAAGCACACTTTGATGACTATTAGTGTTAGTAAAAAGAAGATAGCAAACACAAGGCAGTCAAACACGACACAAGAGATTTATCCTGGTTAGGACCTCCTATCCACAGGAGTCCTACGTCCAGTCCCTGAGCAATACCTCAGGATTTCACTACCCAAGGGTACAGTCCCCCTTAAGGACACTTACACACCCAGCCGTAGCTAGTCTTCTCTTCACAACCTGAAGAGGAATTACAACACCCTGGATCCCACCAGGCCTTCCTTCTACAAGAAGGGAAACAAACACCCTGGAAACCCCCAGGTCTTCCTTCAACACGAAGGGAACACACAAATATGTGTTCAGGAAGACAAGCCCCTAGACCAAGCTAATATCACAATGCTTGATCTGAAGCGAATACTGAGAGGAAGAAAATGAACAGTAATGAACCCTCTCAGTACACAAAAATTGCTCTCTCTCTAAGATCTACACTCGATGCAGAGAGCTAAGAGCTAGACAAGCAAAGGAGTGAAGCTTAGCTCTTTCAGATGCTCGTGGAAAGCTTCTAAAAGATTGTCGGGAGTGTTCTGTCTGTTTCTGGAGCTTCAGACTTCTATATATGTCTTCCATTTGAAAATTGAACGTTGAAGTGTCCGTTATCTCTAAGCTTTTGTTTACGTTAGACTGCATGGCACTGTAGAGCTTCTTGATCAACAGTCTTTAGCTTTCCATGCACGCAAAATGAGAGAGGATCTTCTTTGATGTCCTTTATCTTCCATATTGTCCAACGTTGTATTGAGGTGTGCTGTCAGAGACCTGCACGCATTAAATGCTAAAACAATAGACAACTAGGCTATCTCTTGTTGTCAGTCAACGTTAGAATGATTTTATATCAAAATAGAAGTTTCATTCTGTTCTTCTAAAAAGATGTTACAGTATAAGCATGGAAATAGAAGATATCGTTTGCATGCAGTGCAGTGATATGATCAGTCATAATAAATGCATGGATGTGAGAGAAAGTGAGAGAAGACTTTGACTTTTCAAACTACTTGAGAATAGGTTTGAATATCAAGTCGTTATACACCATGAAATCGATATGATCATGACTTATGAGATCGTTGTGTTGATGAGTCGTTATTCATGTGAATCGTTATACATTCATAAGCAAATCGATGTACACACAAATCGTTATGCATTAATAACCGAATCGTTGTAGAGACAAATCGTTGTTCTCACTTAAGAAATCGATGCGATGACCAAATCGTTATGAGGTCGGAATCTATGTGCACACTTATCGAATCGTTCTGAGAGCAAATCGTTGTGATCTCTTAGCGAATCGTTATGAGACAAATCGTTGCGATCTCTTAATGAATCGTTAATAGAGGCAAATCGTTGCGATCTCTTAGTGAATCATTATGAGAGGTAAATCGTTGCGATCTCTTAGCGAATCGTTATGAGACAAATCGTTGCGATCTCTTAGCGAATCATTATGAGAGGCAAATCGTTGTGATCTCTTAGCGAATCGTTATGAGAGGCAAATCGTTAAGATACTTATGAAATCGTTATAATACCCAAATAGGTAAAGCACATAAAGTCGTATGAAAGTGAGGAAATCGTTATGACTCTACTGAAATCGTTATGAAATCACAAAATCGTTACAACACATAGAAAATTGATGTGTACTTAGATAAATTTTGTGCTTTGAACTTAAAAGCTATATGATGATAAACACTTACTGATTTTGCTTGTACTTCCTTGATTTATTTCCTGCTTAAATCTTATAGAAAAACTGGTAAGTTTAAACTATATCTGAGTTTTGTTAATCACCAAAATAGATATGTATTTATTTAAATTACATGGGATAAACTAATCATCAAAGGGAAGGTGTGATTAGAAGTCTGCCAATGGTTTGGGTAACTGGGGAGACACTCATTCCTCTGCCCTATACTCATGGGGTTTAGTCTTTGGCTTGTGAGGGTTTTTTTATGGCACGCTTACGACCAGATTCATTTGAATCTCTGCGGGGACTTTGCCACTCTTGACATGCTCTATGCTTATGATTTACCTTGTTTTGGCTATTTCATTTTGATTTGCCCCTTTTTTTTTTCTTTATTGGGCCATGACATCTACCCATTAAAGCGTCAGACAGATTCAAAGGTCCATCCCATAGGTTCCCATTCATATTGGCGGACCGAAAGGAAGAGAAACGGTGGTGTCCTAGACTCTTCGCTAAGCATTGATCTTCCTTAGACTCCCTGCCTCTAGTTCCCAAGGTGGGCATGTAAGTGTCGACACCTATGGTTAACTCACCAAGATTAAGAAATGAATTAGAATTGATAATTTTTCATTTTAGGGTCTGTGCACCACGTAAATCCAAACTCCTATCTAGGGGTAGTACTTTTTGTTGAACCATTCTATATTTTACCTTTATATTTTGGTGATAACAAAACTTATGATTAATAAATAAAGATAATTTTTTATGATTTAATTAAATATTATTAAATATATTTAATATTATAACGTTACTAATAAAAACAATTTTTAATTAATTAAAATTATTGAATATATGTAATATTATGTTTTTCTAATAATAAAAATTTATGGTACTATCGCTCTGTGATTTACACTGAAAAGTCAAATCGATGTCCATTTAATATACATCGATTTCAGTTCACAAAGTGCCATAAGGATTCGCTCTCATAAGGATTCACTCTCTTAAGGAATCGATCTCATAAGGATTCGCTCTCATAAGGATTCGCTCTCATAAGGATTCACTCTCATAAGGAATCGATCTCATAAGGATTCACTCTCTTAAGGAATCGTTCTCATAAGGATTTGCACACAGATTTGCACACAGATTTGCACATGGATTCCTTTGTAAAACATGGATTCCTTTGTAAGAACATGGATTTCATAAGTGAAACATGGATTTGATCTCTCTAACATCGATTTCCTTTATATTTTTAAAATACTTTTGGCATCTAGTGAAAAAGTCAAATATTCTTGATTTGCGTAATCCTCTATCTTTCTGACAGGAGATCTTTTTACTTATTTCTCTAGATCTCTTCTTTCCTGCCAATAAAAAGGGGATTACTTACTACTTCTGGGTGGCAACAGAAACATAGAGGTATGAACCTTTTTGACAGACACACTCTTTTAACTAAACACTTTCTTCTATGCTTGCAGACCTCGTAGACCACAAAATATTAGAAGAAAGAGAACATGAGCAATGGCTAGAACTCCAACGGGTTTATTCACAGCTGCTCATATAAAGAAGAAGCAAGGCTGAAGAAACAAAGGAGAGCTTTTCTGAAGATCTTTGAAGGAGTGTACAACCAGTGAGGAACCTGAACTCCAAATACACTCAAGGAAAAGAGAGAAAGAGCTTGAGCCCAAGAAGAAGTGTTCAAGCATTTGAAGCATTCGAGCTTTCAAGCCTCCTTCCTTCTCTCTTCATTTTCTCCCTGTGCTCATTGTAATCTTGGGGGAGAGTCTATGACTGTGAGCTAAGTCCTGAGTGTTCATCTTGTAATAGCTCTCAGTCTGATCTTTCTTTTCTAAGAAAGATTTCTGTCCAGCTGTAGGACTATATACAGTGTGTAACCCAGCTAGGGGTTTGTGTCTAGCAGAACCGCACTGGGGTTTGTACCAGTAGGTTTGCTTCTGAGCCTAGAAAAGAAGTGGGCTACCTTCTTGCCCGGGAAAGAGAAGAAGACCAGCTGGGGTGTTGGGTGTTGTAGTGTCCTTGAGGGGGACTGTACCCTTGATTAGTGAAATCCCAAGAGGTTGCTTAGGGACTGGACGTAGGACTTCCATGTGGGAAGGGCCGAACCAGGATAAATCTCTTGTGTCCTTTGTGTGATTGTTCTTTTGCTTCCGCACTGCCACTCTTCATCACTCTAACACTAACCAAACTTTTAAGTGTTCACGTTTTGATTTCAGATTTCAGAAAAACCTATTCCCCCCCCTCTAAGTTACCTTGTTGCCACACCAAAGGGCCATCAAGTGGTATCAGAGCGAATTTTTGAACTTTCAAGAAGATCCAACGATCTTAGAGCAAAGATCAATGGCAGCTCAAGGATATGCTGAAGGTCAATCAGTCACCAGACCTCCATTCTTCGACGGAGAAGACTATCAATATTGGAAAATGAGAATGGAATGCTTCATTCGAGGCACAGACTTTGATCTGTGGCAGGTAATTGAGGTAGGTGATTTTGTTATTATTCCTGCTGAAGGCACTACTGCTATTACAGCAACAGATAAGCATAAATTATCCCTAAATGTTAAAGCTAAGAACTTTTTATGTTGTGCTTTATCTAAAAAGGAATTTAGTAGAGTATCTGCTTGTAAATCTGCCAAAGAAATATGGGATAAGCTGCAGATAACTTATGAAGGAACAGATAAAGTGAAACAAACTAGGATAGATATTCTTGTTTCACAATACGAACAATTTAAAATGCTTCAAAATGAAAATATCACTACTATGTATAATAGATTTTCAAGTATAGTAGTAGGTTTAAATTCTCTTGGAAAATTTCTTTCTAATGAAGAAACCGTTAGAAAAATACTTAGGTCCTTAACTATTTCATGGACACTTAAAGTAACTGCTATTGAAGAGGCCCATGATTTAACCAAATTGTTGATTGATAATTTAATAGGTTCTCTCATGGCACATGAAATAAATATGGAGCGATTGTCTGAAAGCTCATCTAAGAAGAAATGTACTGATGCTCTTAAGGTTGTAGCTGCTCCTTCCACCTCTTCCTCTTCTAGTTCCCAAAATGCAGATTCTGAAGATAATGATGCTGATGAAGTATTGTACAAGCTTCAGAAGATTTTAAAGAAGAAGAAAAATAGATCAAGAAGGATCCAAAGAAAGGAGAAAGAACCAGTCTGCTATGAATGCAGAAAACCTGGGCATCTGAGACCGGATTGTCCAAGACTCAAGAAGACTAGTCAAACCGAGAAGCCCAAGAAGCAGCACAAGAAATTTAAAAGAAGAGGCATGGCGGCTGCATGGGAAAATGATGAAGTCACAAGCTCAGAATCATCAAGCTCAGATTCCAAAAAGGAGCAGGTAAATCTAGCCCTCATGGTGGGACTAGATGAGGTACATTCTGACTCATTTTTAATCTTGCACAGATTCAGGGTCAGAATCAGAAGACTTAGAAGAAGTCTTTAATGAACTGTATGAAAAACATAAGGGGGTTGTAAAAGAACAAAAAAATATGTAAAACAACTCTACTTGCTTGGAAAACACCAATTCTGATCTTAAATCCGAATTGGAGCAACTAGAAGAACAATTAAAAGAATGTAAAGATAAAAATTATCTTTTAAATGAAGATTTGAAAAGCAAGAATAATGAGAAGTTAGAGTTAGAAGAAAAATTTAAAACTCTAACTGAAGAAAATATGTATTTAAAAGAATCAGTTAGAAAATTAACTGAAGGGAAAACATCTTTAGCCCTATGCTTAAAAGGATCAAAATATGGAAATAACAAACAAGGGCTTGGATACATACCTCCAAAAAAAGGAAAACAAGTCATGATTCTAGAAAAATATCCACTACCAAAATTTGTAAAAGAAACCAAGATGCCCCAGAAAAAGGCCCCTGTAAAAGAAAAAGTTTACAGAAATCACGTTCTAAAAACTCAGCACAATGAAAATAAGAACAACAAAACAATCTATATTCATTGTTGTTCTTATTGCAATAAACTAGGACACACTGTAAACACCTGCACAACAAGGCACTTAGTTTGGATCCCTAAAGGATATTTGTGTGCATCTAACCATCAAGGACCCAAAAGGATTTGGG
>JACBKR010004089.1:0-25715 GCA_014218235.1 Colocasia esculenta | reverse complement strand
ACTTGATGTAAGCGGCAGTCGATGTTGCCGCCTACTGGTTATGAACATGAATGACTGAATTATGGTATTTATCGATAATGCATTTGTGTTGACACATGAGGTGCTGAGTGCACTTGGTTTCCGTTTTTAGCATACAAGGTATGCAGTTAGTTGCTTACTTTGGTGACTGCGTGTTGTTTACGCGAGTCGGTTGGGTTCACGTGTAATGGACCGTGATTACTTGTGGTTTACGTGAGGTTTCACGTGGTTTGTGTGTGACGTGCACGTGGTTTTGTGTACGTGGTGAGTAGTGCGACGCCTACCGTGGTTACCTCTCCAGTTGGGTGCCCCAGGTTCTTTGTGAGCCAGGCTATTAGCTCGAGGCCTTGTCCCGGTACTTGTGTTGTACCGTCGAGGTCTGTGTCGTCTGACCTGGACACCCTCACTCTTGTGTTTGAGTAGCACGTCCTGCTGAGGGAAAGACGACAGTGGGACAGTGGCTGTTGTACTTGTCTTTTAGTCACTTGTAGCGCGCTCGTAGTTTGGGGTACGGACACCAGTAACGTACTGGACCCCAGCTAGTCATTTTTCAGTGCCTCACTCTAGAGTGTTCCGGCCAGGATCTCTAGAGGTGCCAGGCATGGGCCTGTGACCGTGTGGTCCGCAGGTGGTGGTGTTTTGGTTGGTCTCCACAGTTGTTTGACCTTTTTCACGTGGAGGCGGCGCTGGACCTTTCGTCCGTGGCTGTGAGACTGAGAGGTAGACCTGTGTTAGCTTGTCCGAGTCAGTTTCTGGTGTCGCGAACCAGTTCACGTGGTTCGTGTTTGGCTGTCTCTACTCTAGCTTGTACACCTGTTTGGGTTTGCCGTTTAGTTATTAAAGTTGTTTCTCGTAGTCGGCAGACGGTGAGTACTTTTACAGCTTTAATATCCTGTTTAGCTGTTCTATAAATTGTTGGTATTGTTTACTGCTTTCGTACCTGTGGTTTTGGTTTGCTCGGTGTTGGGGGAGTTCCCTACTGAGCCAGTGACTAGCGAGGCTCACCCCTACCCCCACAGGTGAGAGCGAGGAGGACGTTTCACGACCGTCTTCCAGTTTGGAGCCGCGTCGTAGCGGTGCAGGGTCAGTACCTCCAGCTGTGTAGTAGCAGCTCCAGCAGTGTAGTGTTATAGTTTTTACTTTTCTTCAGTTGTACCTCGGGGTATGCCCCAGGCTCTTGTACCTCTTTACAGTTTTGTGGAAATTTGGCCATGTAAACTTGTGAAATATATATATAAAAAGGTGTGTTCCTTTGTGTTTACACGGACTGTGGTTTGGTATCCCTAGCAAGGCTTCGGCCCGTTCGCGGGAGGCGGACTCGGATCAGGTACGTTATCGGTTTAACGGGCTTGGCCGAGCGTTCCGCCACAGTTGGTATCAGAGCAAGGTCCGTGTTAATATAAGGGAATTAGAAAGATACATAGCCTTATTTCGGTCATTAGCACCTGCTGATAGGGACCCTGGTTTTGATCATTTGTGTTTTGATTTTTGTCTGGTGTTTTGTGTATGTAGAAATTTCTGAAATGGCTGATAGGAAGATTGGGGTGGTGAGGAGATGATCCGGAGGAAGCACCCCGTATGATAGAGAGAATCTGGGAGAGCCTCACGATATTTCGAGCAAGAATGGATCAGCGCCAATACCACCGGTTGCAGTGCCACCTGGAGATGGAGAGGTTGTACCTGTTGCTCCAGTTCCGCCGAGAGTTGAGGTGCCTTTTGTAGCACCTGTGCTACCACCACCACCACCAGTGCTGATAACAGAAGAACCAGTGATGCAGGTGGAGAAGTTTTCTGAGATTGCAGCCACCTACTTTTTCAGGAGGGCCGAATCCAGATACAGCTGAGCACTGGGTTCATGAAATATGAAGAGTTTTTGCAACTATGAGTGTTCGACAGCGGATAAAGTGTATTAGCTGCTTACCAGTTGAGAGGTTTTGCCTTGGAATGGTGGCGATTGAAGATGCAAACCACTTTTGCAGCAGACGGAAGAAGCTATCACCTTGGTCGGAGTTTCTTGATGTATTTAACGATACATTCTTTCCGATCCAAGTGCAGCAAGTAAAAAGAGAGCAATTCCGAACTCTCCAGCAAGGTAACTCTTCAGTCTTAGAGTACCAGATGAGATTTATGGCACTTAGCCGTTATGCGCCATATGTGGTTTCAGATAATACCATGATGGTTGAGTATTTTATCAGAGGATTGAGAGTGGAATTGCAGGATGCGATAGTACCTCTCATGTGCAAGACAGTGGAAGAGGCAGCGCAGATGGCAGCTACTTGGAGAGGTCTATCCGTACTCGCCAGGCGGGTGAGTCAGGTTCAGGTAGTTTCCGGCTATTGCAGCAGTCAGTTGGTGCAAGCAAGGGCAAGGCACCGGCAGGACCTTCTTCATCTGGTTTCGGAAAATGGGGCCAGAAATAAAGCAAGCATTTAAAGGCAAAGGAAGAGGATGGGAGGTTGTCCGCAGTTCCAGCAAGGCCGTGGTAGGCCTGAGGTGGAGGAGTCGCAGCAAAGCACTGCCAGGCAGCCTATTGTTCCTCCAGGGTATAGATGTTATAATTGTAATCAGCCAGGACATTTGATTCGCAATTGTCCCTATGCAAGAGAGTATGGGTATGGCAGAGGTGTGCAGCAAGCGGCCTCAGCAGTTCCAGCAGCCACAGGCAGGTCGTGGCAGAGGAGCACCGCAGCGCGCGAGGAGAGGCCGGGTTATGGCTATCACCCGAGCCCAGGCAGAGGCGTCAAATATGATAGAAGGTACTTTACCTCTTTATACTATTCAGCAAGAGTCTTATTTGATTCGGGTGCCTCTCATTCTTTTATTTCCGAAGAATTTCTGGATTGTATAGCTCATCCTCTAGAAGAGAAGTCTTGTGAGTTAGTAGTGGAAATTCCTTCAGGTGAGTTCTTACTCACTTCGAGCTATATAGATGAAGCTCCTGTTATGATTGAAGGGAACCAGATGCCGGGTCGGTCGTATGCCCTGCAGTTGTCAGATTATGATATCATTCTGGGATGGATTGGCTTGAGATGTATGGGGCAATGTTAGATTGCAGAAAGAAGAGGATCAGATTTTGTCATCCTAATGGTGCAGTGTTTGAATATCAAGGTATGTCTTTTTATACCTCCAAGTTTCTAATTTCTGCAATTAAAGCTAGAAAATTGATAAATGATGGGTGTGTGGCTTATTTAGCCTGTAAGTTTGGTAGAGGCCAGTCAGCCAGTAGAAGCAGTTCCCGTGGTTAAGGAATTTGCTGATGTTTTTCCTGAGGATTTGCCGGTTTAGCTCCACATAGAGAGGTGGACTTTTCTATTGAGTTGCTGCCAGGTACCATGCCGATTTCTAAAGCTCCATATCGGATGGCACCAGCAGAACTTAAAGAATGAAAAAGCAATTAGAAGAGTTGTTGCAAAAAGGTTTTATTAGACCGAGTCATTCCCCGTGAGGAGCGCCGATTTTATTTGTGAAAAAGAAAGATGGAAGTTTCGGATGTGTATTGATTATAGAAAATTGAATGATGTGACCATCAAGAATAAGTACCCGTTGCGAGGATAATGATTTTTTGATCAGTTGCAATCAACAAAGGTGTTTTCTAAGATTGATTTGAGATCCGGGTACCATCAATTGAGAATCAGGAGGAGGATATAGATAAGACAACGTTCAGAACCAGATATGGTCACTATGAGTTTGTGGTAATGCCTTTTGGGTTGACTAATGCTCCTGCAGGTTTTATGGATCTAATGAATAGAATTTTTCGTCCATATTTAGATCATTCATTGTGGTCTTTATTGATGATATTCTAATTTATTCAGCATCTGAAGAGAGCATGCAGCTCATTTGAGGTTTACCTTGCAGTTGTTAAGAGATAACCAGTTTGCTAAATTCAGTAAGTGTGAATTCTGGTTGAAGGAAATTCAGTTTTGGGTCATGTTATCTCAGCTAAAGGAATAGCAGTGGACCGAGTAAAGTAGAAGCTGTGTCTAGGTGGGAAGTGCCTAAGACAATAACGAGATTAGAAGTTTTCTGGGTGGCAGGTTGTTATAGGCGCTTTATTCAAGATTTTTCTAAGATTGCAGCACCTATGACTAGATTGACCAGGAAAGAAGTGCCTTTTGTGTGGTCCGGTGAATGTCAAAGAAGTTTATGGAATTAAAGAAAAGACTCACATCAGCACCTATATGACATTACCGGCTAGGAGTGGTGGTTTTGTGTTGTATACTGATGCTTCAAGGAGAGGTCTTGGTGCAGTGCTTATGCAGCATGGTAAAGTGATAGCCTATGCGTCCAGGCAATTGAAGCCAGCAGAAGAAATTACCCCACTCATGATTTAGATTAGCAGCAGTTGTATTGCTTTAAAAATGTGGAGGCATTATCTATATGGCGAGAGATTTGAGATTTTTACAGATCATAAAAGCTTGAAGTATATCTTCTCGCAGAAAGATTTGAACCTTCGCCAGCGCAGATGGATGAGTATTTGAAGGATTATGATTTCAGTTTGGCTTACCATCCGGTAAGGCCAATGTTGTAGCTGATGCCTTAGCAGAAAGGCATATATGAATTTGATGATGATTAAAGAATGGAAGTTGTATGAAGAAGTAGCAGAGAATTCCTTGTATGTGCCCAGCAGTCAGCGACAGGCAATTCTAGCTGCTAGTGTTGTAGAGCCATCTTTATATTGGCAGATTATTGAAGCTCAGAGAGCAGATGCAAATTCTACGGAAATTGTGAAAATGGAAGGAGTTACTATTGATGATAATTGTGTGGTCTGGCTCGAGAGCAGGTTGTTTGTTCCTGCAGAAAGGGAAGTGAAGCAGCGAGTTATTGGAAGAAGCTCATAAATCTAGGTACACTATTCATCCGGGTAGTACTAAAATGTACCATGATTTGAAAAAGCATTTTTGTGGCCTCATATGAAGAAAGAAATAGCAGAATTTGTAGCAAGGTGTGCTATCTGTCAGCAGATTAAAGCAGAGCATCAGAAGCCTGGAGGTCTATTGCAACCATGCCTATTCCACAGTGGAAGTGAGATGATATTGCTATGGACTTTGTGGCAGGTTTACCGAGATCGAGTTCCAGCATAATGGAATCTGGGTATGTTGACAGATTGACTAAGGTGTGCAGACTAGTGGCAGTAAGTATGTCTTGGACAGTGGACAGATTAGCAAATTTATGTTGAAAGAATTGTTCCACTGCATGGTATCCGAAGACATTGTATCTGATAGAGATCCAAGATTTACTTCTGGTTTTTGGAGAAGCCTGCAAAGAGTAATTGGTAGTGAGCTGAGATATAGCTCCGCTTATCATCCTCAGACAGATGGTCAGACAGAGAGGACTATCCAGACGATTGAAGATATGTTGCGAGCTTGTTGTTTAGTTTGGGGAGGTAGTTGGGAGCATCATTTGAGAATGGTTGAGTTTGCCTACAATATAGTTATCATACCATCTTGGGATGGCACCGTATGAAGCTTTATATGGAAGGCCATGTAGAACCCCATTGAATTGGCATGAAGTGGGAGAAAGCAATTGGTGGGTCTTGAATTGATTCAGCAAACCACGGAAGTGGTAAGCTTATTAAGAAAAATTGCAGGCAGCTCAAAGTAGGCAGAAAAGTTATGCGATGTGCGGAGGAGACCACTTCAGTTTGAGGTGGAGATTTTGTTTTCTGAGAGTTTCCCCGAGTAAGGTATTATGAATTTTGTAAGTCTGGAAGTTAAGTCCGAGATATGTGGGACCCTTTCAGGTGATTGAAGAATTGGGGAAGTAGCTTATAGGCTGGATTGCCAGCTGATTTTGCAGATGTGCATGATATTTTCCATGTCTCTATGTTAAGAAGTGCATTGAAGATCCAGCTCAAATAATCAGATATCAAGGTGGTGATCTAAGGCCGATATGACTATGCCAAATACCCGGTTCAGATCATAGATCGAAAGAAAAGAAGTTGAGAATACAGAATTGACTAGTTAAAGTGAGATGAGAAAATAGGTTGGGTGGTGAGGATACCTGGGAGTTAGCCAAGGAAATGGCTAAAGAGTATCCCTATTTGTTTGAATAGGCTTATGTATTTTCTTTTTAGATAATAGTATTGTAAAGGTGTGTATGTATAAGTTGTTTAACTTTGAATTGTGTTATGATTTCGAGGTCGAAATTTTCTTTTTAGATGATAGTAATGTAACGTCGCGTGCTTTTCGAATTCATGCAGATCATGTGTGTGTTGGTTGTGTAGGCCGTTGTGAGGCCATGTGAGTTGGTTATGTGGAATGCGTGGTGTGGATGTGTGGTTTGATCAGGTGAAGTGCAGAGTTGGTCCTGAAACCAAATAGGACCAGCTGCAGTTCTGTTGGAGTTGGCGTCCAGATGTGTGGCCGTTTACTCCAAGAACTTGGCGGCCTTGAATGTGGACGTTTAGGGTGGCGGTTCTTATTGACGGAAGAGTGGTTGACGCCAACCTGAGAATTCTGCAGGTTATAGGGTCACCCGAGAGCAGGGTTTCACCCTGCTTCTCTTACCCTCTTGCCCCAGCTTGCTGTCCCGAAGTCTCTGAAGCTTCAACAGGTTCCGAGGAGTGTTTGGACGAGCGTGGAACGCGCGGCGTCGCTGAATTACACGAGGAAACGTCGCGGTGTGGTGCAATTTGCGTGGGAGCTCGCGGGGTGTTCGGCGTGAACCGAGGGATTCCAGGAGGTTTTAGCGTGTTTGGAGGTAGGGGATGAACCCGTTTAGCTCCGTAGAAACATTAAAATATATCATAACAACCACTGAACCAGCAGATAATGCATGTTCGGATAAGTTGTACCATATGGGGATAAAGGGTGGTTTGAGTAGTTTAATGTATGTAGCAGTTGTAGTGGGTTATATCGGTTCCTGCATGTTAAAGGGTAGTTCTATATGATTTTCTGTAGTAACATGGTTGGAAAGCCCGCAGAGCCAGATTAGGGTTTCTGCAGGGTTAATGGCCCGAGAACTTGGCGTCAAGATCGTTTGTCGCCAAGCTCCCCAGCCAAGATGTTAACGGCCATGTCCCTTGCCGTTGACTTGATGTAAGCGGCAGTCGATGTTGCCGCCTACTAGTATAAACAGAATGACTGAATTATGGTATTTATCGATAATGCATGTGTTGACACATGAGGTGCACTGAGTGCACTTGGTTTCCGTGTTTAGCATACAAAGTAGCAGTTAGTGCTTACTTTGGTGACTGCGTGTTGTTTACGCGAGTCGTTGAGTTCACGTGTAATGGACCGTGGTTACTTGTGGTTTACGTGAGGTTTCACGTGGTTTGTGTGTGACGTGCACGTGGTTTTGTGTACGTGGCGAGTAGTGCGACGCTTACCGTGGTTACCTCTCCAGTTGGGTGCCCCAGGTTCTTTGTGAGCCAGGCTGTTAGCTTGGGGCCTTGTCTCGGTACTTGTGTTGTACCGTCGAGGTATGTGTCGTCTGACCTGGACACCCTCACTCTTGTGTTTGAGTAGCACGTCCGGCTGAGGGAAAGACGACAGTGGGACAGTGCTGTTGTACTTGTCTTTTAGTCACTTGTAGCGCGCTCGTAGTTGGGGTACGGACGCCAGTAGATGTACTGGACCCCAGCTAGTCCTTTTTCAGTGCCTCACTCTAGAGTGTTCCGGCCAGGATCTCTAGAGGTGCCAGGCATGGGCCTGTGACCGTGTGGTCCGCAGGTGGTGGTGTTTGGTTGGTCTCCACAGTTGTTTGACCTTTTTCACGTGGATCGGCAGCTGGACCTTTCGTCCGTGGCTGCGAGACTGAGAGGTAGACCTGTGTTAGCTTGTCCGAGTCAGTTTCTGGTGTCGCGAACCAGTTCACGTGGCTCGTGTTTGGCTGTCTCTACTCTAGCTTGTACACCTGTTTGGTTTGCCGTTTAGTTCTAAAGTTGTTTCTCGTAGTCGGCAGCGTGAGTACTTTTACAACTTTAATATCATGTTTAGCTGTTCTATAAATTGTTGGTATTGTTTACTGCTTTCGTACCTGTGGTTTGGTTTGCTCGGTGTTGGGGGAGTTCCCTACTGAGCCAGTGACTAGCGAGGCTCACCCCTACCCCCACAGGTGAGAGCGAGGAGGACGTTTCACGACCGTCGTCCAGTTCGGACCGCGTCGTAGCGGTGCAGGGTCAGTACTCATGCAGCGTTAGTAGCAGCTCAGCATGTAGTGTAGATAGTTGTTTACTTTTCTTCAGTTGTACCTCGGGGTATGCCCCAGGCTCTTGTACCTCTTTACAGTTTTGTGGAAATTTGGCCATGTAAACTTGTGAAATAGTATATAAAAGGTGTGTTCCTTTGTGTTTACACGACTGTGGTTTGGTATCCCTAGCGAGGCTTCGGCCCGTTCGCGGGAGGCGGACTCGGATCATGTACGTTATCGGTTTAACGGGCTTGGCCGAGTGTTCCGCCATAGTAACCGTCCCAGACCACGTCCTCCATCATCAAGAGGCACGAACTGCCTGGCAGCCCAACGGGTGCCTGAGCGCATAACTCCCCCGGTTATGCGCGTCCATCATGGCGCCTTTTCAGGCACGATCTACCAACGTTACGCACGTTGACCTTGGCACCGACGTCTATAAAAGCACAGGTACAGTACCATGCAACGGTACATTCTCTGGCTCACGCAAACACACTCTCATACTCCGAAACCCCCTGCCTTGCAAGTTCTCCACTGACTTAGGCATCAGAGGGCTTCCCCGTCTTCACCGGCCCCCCTGATCCTCTTCTGGTCTTGCAGGTCTTCGTCCTCACCGACGATCGTCTTCCCTTTCTCTCTAGTGGAGTTCCGTTTGGCTCGGCCCAAACATGATCACACCACCACAAATACAATATTTATAACTAGAGATAAATTCTGAAGATGGAGAGTGACAAAGTTATATTACTATTAAATTTATGAGTGATCTTCCTACACATCTTGAGTAGAAGGGCCAGAGAGGGGAATATCTCTTCTTCCTCCTTCACGCGACACATTAATTAGGTGTATCACGTCTCATCACACATCAAGATGTGCGACAAGATATTTTTAAAATTTATATAATATAATATGATGTAATAAATTGATGAGACAAGTGACAAATGATTTTAAATCTATTCAAAATGTGAAAAATCTAGATTAAAATCTCATCTCATTGCAAATATTTCTTTAGAAAAGAATTAAATTTCAACTGTTGAAGGAGAACCCGAGCACTACGCTTGATGGGAATGAGGGGGCTCTAGAAGCTTCCGGAAGCCAACAGATGAACACCGGCACGACAAAAGCGGGATACCGTTTTCTTACCTACGCCGACCGTGAGAAGGGAATTTTTTTTACTTTACGGTAACACCCAGAAAAGTGAACAGGTTTGTGAATTACCATCTTCTTAAAATTATTTATTTTATACCCAAAAGCAGCTCACAAGTAATAAGTTTATATAATAATTATCACATGATTAATATCAATAAAGTCTCACTTTGATAAAATTACATGAGTTATTCCTAAATAATATATTTCTCTCTCTTTAGTGAAGTGAATAAAATGATTAGATTATTATAATGACATAATTTTTTTTTTATAAACCTGATACATAATCAAAGCTCAAATCCTCTGATAATATATTAGATTTGATAGGAGTTTATTTCTGAGAAATATTATTTTCTTTGTCTGTAAAATCAAGCCACTTTACTATTATTAAAGGGTCAACAACATGATTGAAGTTGAGGATGAAATTACAATATAATCGTACTGTGAACGCAATTTATAATACTGCAGGAGGAATTGTTACAATGCAGACGTTTTGTTGAGGATACATAAAGAAACTATTGGATAGAGAGAGGGAAGAATCCAGAAAACAGAGGAAGACTCTGGAAACGGGGAGTTGGCTGTGGCGCCGTAGAAGGACCTAGAGCTCCCCACGCTATAAGACCCTCGCCTCCTCCGCCTTGCTCGCGTTCAGAGAGCACCACAGCGGGCTTCCCAATAACTCCCGTCACTTCGCGCGTTCGTGCACCGTCCCGTCATCTTCTCAACTCTCTCTTCTCTCTCTCTCCAGTCTCTGTGGGTTTCTGCGCTGCTGCAGCGGCGATGGCGGATGTGCAGATGGCCGGCGGGGAGACGGAGACCTTCGCCTTCCAGGCGGAGATCAACCAGCTTCTCAGCCTCATCATCAACACGTTCTATGTTATGGACCAATTTCCCCTGTTCTGCATACTCCGAGCAAGAACCATACTAATCTGTGATAAGCTATCTAACTATACATTTAGAGAAGTTTTGATGGAAGAAGAGCCTACCTATTCTACAGAAGAAGTTGGAGGATATGTAAAGAAGAGCCAGAGAGGAAGAATGGAGAACAGAGCTGGGAGATTGGGGATTCTGAACCAAATTCGCCATACCCCTTGGGCCTTCCATATCTTCTATTTATAGAGGTATACATGTTGTTGGGAGCTACACCACAACTAACCGGTGAGTCACCCAGAACAGCTAACTAACAACCATTACAATGCTAACTATTTCAGTTAACCAAGCTCAACTAATGCAAACCAATCCACTACTTTAACTATCTTTAACCAACCTCCATTACCCTGCTAACAATCTACAGTTATCTGCTAACTACCTAACAATACTCCCCTCCTTCAAAGACCTTGTCCTCAAGGTCTGCATGAATACAGTTGCTTGGGCATTGCATCGAACATGTCAAGAACGCTAGCTTTGACTTCATCTTGTGGCATGGCAGTGGCTCAAGTGGTGGTTTAGGTGGAGGTTTAGGTGGCGGTTTTGGTGGTGGTCTGCAGACATATATTTCTTTACATTTGCCCTGTCCTATCTCGATAACTAAAACAAATAAGAGAAAATGCAACACAATCTCCATGTGGCGACATGACGTGATGTCCCTTTCAGTCATTTCATCAAACACCTTAGAAAAAACTATGATCAACCCATTTTCTGAAGTGATGGTGTTGCTTTTATCAACAGGAATTGCATGTGACTGGATGAGCTTTATCTCCGTAGCCGTGAACTCTGTGATGCCATCCTTCTTGAGGCAAGATCCTCCAGTAAGGGACTGTGTAACAAGGACAACATCAACAACCTTCATAGGAGTCTTTTGAATGGACTTAGTCTCCATTTCCCCATTACTAAAGACGCAAGACTCCTTGTTGGTCATTTGTCCATTAGAAAGGATTGCAACAGCAGGAGATCCTTGAACACTATGTCCACCATCTATTTTCTCAGGTTGCTGGTTGATGCATGCCGGAGGCAAGAAGCCACGCAGATAACAAGGATTTTGCTCTTTCTTAGTGAAGGAGATCCCCCTATTGTGGTGTGGATCTGTCAAGAGGGAATAGTCACTGGCGATGATGACAGATCCAGGGTGACGAGCTGCTCCTCAATGGCCTGGTCTTCACTGTAAATGTCCTCGACCCTACTGCTGACGGCGGAGATGGGGTTCTTGAATGATCTGGACTCCAAAGCTTGGAGACCCTTGAAAGAATCTATGGTGGTGGCAAGAACAGAGGAAGCAGGACCGGAATCTCCACGCTGTTGAGTGCAAACTTCCATGGCCGAGACCCATTCAAGGAGAGGGGCAAAGGCGGCATCAATACCTGCTTGGAGATCACCAAGACTCTGGGCTCCAGCATCGAAGAGGTGTGTCGTCCCTACAATACCAGCAGTTGGCGGAGGAGGAGATTGGAAGCCATCTTCCATGGAAACATACTCTATTTCCGATTCAGATGACATACTCTCTGATTGCACCACCTGACTGTCATTTTCCTTCATATAGTCATCAAATACATTGTTTTGTTTTCCATCCTTACCAAGATCAGGAGGAACACTTTGCATCTTTGGAGTCCGGATCTCGGAACATACACATGCAACACGATCAGTTCTGGAATTTACATTGACCTGTAACTTGTTTTTTTGTTCCCTTCTTCTAATAACCTCATGAACGGTGTCAGGAACATGCGAGCTCAAGAATGAAATCTGGTTATGACTGCTGGTGGATCTAAATGAAAATTGAAGTCTTCAACTACCTCTAACCAAGAAACTGAAGGTCTTGAAGCAAGAAGGCTCCAAAATCTGTCTAAAGCTTTGCCTTGAAGGTGGCAAGAAGCCATATCGACCTTGTGACCAATTGGGGTGTGGTGAGAAGAAAAATAAGCATTCGCTCTCTTCACCCAGGTTGAGGGATCATCACAACCATCGTAGGTTGGAAAATCATGAATCTTAGGAAGAACACCCCCAATAACATCTTTAGTAAAACTAACCTGTTGCTGCAAATCAGACTTCAATCTTGCCTCAATTCAAACTTGAAATCCTGTAACAAAGACTTCAGAGCCTCAGGAAAATCCATCGCCTTACAGGCTGTTGCAGAGTTGCTGGTGGTGCTCGAGAGGGCTCAGACACCATTGTTTATGGACCAATTCCCCTGTTCTGCATACTCCGAGCAAGAACCATACTAATCTGTGATAAGCTATCTAACTATACAGATTTAGAGAAGTTTTGATGGAAGAAGAGCCTACCTATTCTACAGAAGAAGTTGGAGGATATGTAAAGAAGAGCCGAGAGGAAGAATGGAGAACAGAGCTGGGAGATTGGGGATTCTGAACCAATTCGCCATACCCCTTGGGCCTTCCATATCTTCTATTTATAGAGGTATACATGTTGTTGGAGCTACACCACAACTAACCGGGAGTCACCCAGAACAGCTAACTAACAACCATTACAATGCTAACTATTTCAGTTAACCAAGCTCAACTAATTGCAAACCAATCCAACTACTTTAACTATCTTTAACCAACCTCCATTACCCTGCTAACAATCTAACAGTTATCTGCTAACTACCTAACAATCCATTTATTAGGAACCATTTATCCTTCCCCAAAACCTAGGCATTGAGGTAGGGGATTCCTTCTCTTTTAAACCAGTCCAACTCTTTGTGAAATCCAATGTGGGACTAAAGTCACTAGCAACTTTAGTTGGGTTGAGGGCCTCACACTCCCTCTTGGATACTCACACCATCCACCCCATAACAATACCTCCCCCTTTACAAGGCCGACGCCCTCGTCGGCTAGGTGCCGATCAAGGTTACGCCCGTTCATGCGCAGCAGGTAAAGGGTGTATTGATACGCCACATCAGATTGACAAAGATTGGGCTCGGACACCATTTATTAGGAACCATTTATCCTTCCCCAAAACCTAGGCATTGAGGTAGGGGATTCCTTCTCTTTTAAACCAGTCCAACTCTTTGTGAAATCCAATGTGGGACTAAAGTCACTAGCAACTTTAGTTGGGTTGAGGGCCTCACACTCCCTCTTGGATACTCACACCATCCACCCCATAACATTCTACTCCAACAAGGAGATCTTCCTCCGGAGCTCATCAGCAACTCCTCCGATGTACGTTTCCCGTCCTTACTTCCCTCTGACCTATCTTAATGGATCGTGTGTTTGAGGTTTCTAGTAAGAGTTGATCTCTCTTCCTGGCTTGTGAGCCAATCTGGAGATGACGGCTGATCTTCCTGGTTTCATCTGTTCCGTGTAGGCGCTGGACAAGATCCGGTATGAGAGCCTGACGGACAAGAGCAAGCTGGACGCGCAGCCAGAGCTCTTCATCCGGTTGGTTCCCGACAAGGCCAACAAGACTCTGTCCATCATCGACAGTGGTATCGGCATGACGAAGGCTGGTGAGTGTGGCAACATCGTCGTGTATCTTGCGCCTGTGCTTTCTTTCTATCTGATTTCCTTCGTTCCTCTCTGTTTTTCTACTCTTGCTCGTTGTGAATCGATCTATGGATTTGTTCTGGTTTTTGTTGTTTTCCGTACGTGTTTGTTTTGAAGGACGGTGTGGGTCTCCCCTCGTCTATTCCTTTCGAATCTTCCTAGCCGTGCTTGAACTCCTCTTTCTTCTGTTTCGAAGAAAGATTTATTATTATGCAAATATAACGTGGTCATGCGCCCCTGCCCGCTAATATTCCTTGTTTGAATTTACTACTTATAAATGTAATTTCAACGTAACCAAGGCAAAACACACTCTGTATGAAGAAATCTTCAAATCTAAATTGATGGATTGTCGTAATCACTGTGGGAGTCCAATTTACTGAAAAATATATTCTAGGCATGTATATGGTTGGCATTTGAGACATTTTACATTTCAGCGCTGTTCCTATCAGATACGTTTAGAGAGATCATGTTAATTGCATTTGTAGAGAGCATTTCTTTGTATTTGGTTTACTTCTCATTTGATATTAAGTTGCCCAAATTTTGTTGGCCTGGACATGATCGAAGTGGCTTTAAAGCCGAGTTCGTGGCTTGAACTTTAAGCAATGTTCATATGCTTTTTCTTCCAATCTTGCATTGAATAGATGGATTTCTGACGATTTTTGGCCTCAACGTGGCAGACTTGGTCAACAATTTGGGAACAATTGCAAGGTCTGGAACCAAGGAGTTCATGGAGGCGCTGCAGGCTGGCGCTGATGTGAGCATGATCGGTCAGTTTGGTGTTGGGTTCTACTCAGCATACTTGGTCGCTGAAAAGGTCATCGTGACCACCAAGCACAACGACGACGAGCAGTACATCTGGGAATCCCAGGCGGGAGGTTCCTTCACTGTCACCAGGGATGTCGACGGGGAGCAACTGGGCAGGGGTACGAAGATCACCCTCTTCCTCAAGGAAGACCAGGTAAAGGCAAAACTTTCTCCATTTTTTTTGTGGGTGTGTTTCCGGTATCCACCCTGCCCCCTGTTCTTACTTGTTCTGGTTGTTAACTGTTGTCGTCATAATCTTATGTGCAGCTAGAGTACCTGGAGGAGAGGAGGATCAAGGATCTGGTGAAGAAGCACTCCGAGTTCATTAGCTATCCAATCTACCTTTGGTCCGAGAAGACCACCGAGAAGGAAATCAGCGACGACGAGGATGAGGACGCCAAGAAGGAAGAAGAAGGCGACATCGAAGACGTCGACGAAGAGAAGGAGAAGAAATCTAAGAAGAAGAAGGTGAAGGAGGTGTCCCACGAGTGGGCCCTCATCAACAAGCAGAAGCCCATCTGGCTTCGGAAGCCGGAGGAGATCACTAAGGAGGAGTACGCCTCCTTCTACAAGAGCCTGACCAACGACTGGGAGGACCACCTCGCCGTGAAGCACTTCTCAGTGGAGGGGCAGCTGGAGTTCAAGGCCATCCTCTTCGTCCCCAAGAGGGCGCCGTTTGATCTCTTCGACACCCGGAAGAAGATGAACAACATCAAGCTCTATGTCAGGAGGGTGTTCATCATGGACAACTGCGAGGAGCTGATCCCGGAGTACCTGGGATTCATCAAGGGGGTGGTGGACTCTGACGACCTGCCCCTCAACATCTCCCGTGAGATGCTCCAGCAGAACAAGATCCTCAAGGTGATAAGGAAAAACCTGGTTAAGAAGTGCCTCGAGCTCTTCTCTGAGATCGCCGAGAACAAGGAAGACTACAACAAATTCTACGAAGCCTTCTCCAAGAACCTGAAGCTGGGTATCCACGAGGACAATCAGAACAGGGCCAAGCTGGCCGACCTCCTCCGGTATCACTCCACGAAGAGCGGCGAGGAGCTGACCAGCCTGAAGGACTACGTGACGAGGATGAAGGAGGGCCAGAAGGAGATCTACTACATCACTGGCGAGAGCAAGAAGGCCGTCGAGAACTCCCCCTTCCTTGAGCGGCTAAAGAAGAAGGGCTACGAGGTCCTGTTCATGGTCGACGCCATTGATGAGTACGCAGTGGGACAGTTGAAGGAGTACGACGGCAAGAAGCTCGTTTCCGCGACCAAGGAGGGTCTGAAGCTTGAGGAGAGCGAGGAGGAGAAGAAGAAGAAGGAAGAGAAGAAGGCCGCATTCGAGAGCTTGTGCAAGACCATCAAGGACATCCTGGGCGACAAGGTAGAGAAGGTGGTGGTTTCCGACAGGATCGTGGACTCCCCCTGCTGCCTGGTGACAGGCGAGTACGGTTGGACGGCCAACATGGAGAGGATCATGAAGGCGCAGGCGCTGAGGGACAGCAGCATGGGCTCCTACATGTCCAGCAAGAAGACCATGGAGATCAACCCCGAGAACGGGATCATGGAGGAGCTGAGGAAGAGGGCGGAAGCGGACAAGAACGACAAGTCCGTCAAGGACCTGGTGCTGCTTCTCTACGAGACCGCGCTGCTGACCTCTGGGTTCAGCCTGGACGAGCCCAACACCTTCGCGGCTAGGATCCACAGGATGTTGAAGCTGGGTCTGAGCATCGAGGAGGAGAGGCTGGTGGTGAGGATGCCGATATGCCGGCGTTGGAGGACGACGGGAACGAAGAGAGCAAGATGGAGGAGGTCGACTAAGCGAACAAGTATTTCTCTCTGAGGCAAAAAGATGTACAAATTTAGGCGGTCGGTCTCTTACGAGTTTCCCTGTGTCTGTTTTCCTTTGCTGCGTCATACTTGCACTTTCTGCTTTTGATCATACCAGTGTCGGGTGAAACAGTGAAATAGTGGGGACTCGCATTTTTTTGTCATATTCTCTCTTTTGGGTTAGGCGTGGAATGTACCCATGAGAACGGTATTATTCTGATCTTTCATCTAATTTGTCTTTTACTAATTTTCTATCCAGTTCGAGTTTTCAACTTCACCATCCGTTCCAACAATGCTCTCGCTGCCATCAGGGAACATGATTCATTGTATCGAGGTTTTTGGGAACTTACTATCGTTATAGTGAATTATATCGTGCTGTCAAGAGCCCAGACATCAATAAACCAAACAGGCTCGCTTCAGTGATAAGAATGTTATTACCCAATGTACTACATACAGAGTGCGAACATAGTGTAAAGGCCGACGTTTAAAATGGTTTTTTTTCATTCTTACCTACTACCTTTTTAACCTTGCTCGCAAGAGAGATGTGAGGTCCGATGCTCCCCCCCCCCCTTCTTCAGTGCGGCGAACTGGAAGTAGGTAATATAAAGAGAGAAATGCTAGGCTCCCGACACTGCCGGGAGCCCAGCCTCCTTGGAGGGGCCGCGCGTCCCCCAGCGCGCACCGCTGGAGGGTATGGATCCTTCCAGCATTTAATGTTATTTTTTTATATAATTTGTGTACATAAATGATGTATTTATGCATATAAATATATAATTTGTGCACACAAAAGTACATAAAAATTAAAAAAAAACGACATTTAATGTTGGGGGGCCCTGCGCGCACGGCCCCTCCAGCGCGGCTATAAAGATATTTTTAAGTGAGAGCATTGTGTAATGAATGCTTTTGGTCGTGTATAAATCAATTTTCAGGGCTAATTGGCAGTCGATTCATATTTGAACAATAATAGTCTAATGTTTTGCTGGAACAATCGTGCGGAATGACATTGGGTAACAATATTTTACTGGAACAAATGTGCGGAATGGCACTTGTAATCCATTGGATCACGCATGTGGTGTATTATTTTTTTTCGCTCTTTTTTATGCAAATATTTTTAATAAAAATTATTTATCTTCTTTAATTGACTATGTTTCACTTTTACAAATGATCAACAGTTTTTGAAGTTATTTGTCATATTTAATCTCTTATTTGTCACAATAGGGTCGCTTGGGGAATAATTTACTTCTACCTTTACGCAATCTGAGGGTACTCTGGATATGTTTGGTATCAAAATAGATTGAGAATATTTTAAATTTTTTAAAAATTTTAAAATTTTGAGAATATTTTTAATCTATTTTTGATCTATTTTAATATCAAACATATCTTAAGAGAGAATAGTTACCCATGCAAGCTGTTATTTCTTTTTGAACAAACCAAATGCTTAGTAACGCGCGGATCAAAATCTCCTCTTTTTTTTCCATAGAGTTCACAGATCGCTATCAATCTCTCACTGTTTTCTTCTAACCGGTAATTTTCATCTGCGCTGCAGCATAATTAATAATAGGCATAAGGAACCAAAGGAAAGCCAGTGAAATTTTTAATGTTTGGTATTAGAATAGTTCGGGGATAAAGTGAAGATATCCTAAAATTTTTTAAGATATCCTCACTTTATCCCTGATCTATCCTAATATCAAACATACCACACAATTACCCACACACTATCCATCCACACCGGATGCTGTGATGGCTACTTTTAATCGACAAAACCTTGTTGCCAAACAGAGTAACACACGACGTTCCCGTGCCAGGAAAAGTAGAGACAGGTGAAGACAGAGAACTTTAAGATCAGCAAGGCAGTATGACTCTGAGAGTTGTGTCCAAGACATTTTTGCAGGGAGTATGAAAGAAAATGTCCATTAAAATGTAATTATCTGTCGCACATTTAGACAAAATGGTGACATGTTACACCCAAAAAGTTGCCCATCTTGGGCGAACCTGTACTAGATTGTACAGGCAGCTATAATACAAGTGACGGATATCACTGTGGAATTATCCACAGTCAAAACACGAACTGGGTTTGAACAGTCTCATCTTGAAGACAGTGTAATGGAACATCTTGGGTTATATATCAAAGATCTCGAATCATCACACGCCGCAGAATTGCACAGTCGTCACTAGATGTGCATCACTGGGCAGGCACTGTCGCGGTAACTGTTCTATGCCTGGGGTCTGTCATGACTGTGGTAACATTCACAAACCCAGCTTCTCTCATTGTGTTCTCCAGATCCAGAAGGTAGTACTCGTCCAGGAACGGCTCTGTGCATTTCATCAGAGTAAATAGAACTGGAGGCATTTCCTACAAGAGAATTCAGTAGTCGTTGTAATTAGCTGCATGTTTTTTGTTTTTGGTAAGTTAATTAGATGCACGTTTCATGCATGCACACAATTCACTACATATATACAAATCAGGGAATTGGTGCATAAAACACGCTCTACATGATGATCAGTTCTACCAGAAGAGAAAAAAACATGGCATTGTGTCCAATATGGTAAAACATTCTGCTGATTGAATGACTTGCTGCCGTACCCGTCGGGTACCTGCCCCCGGACAGGTACCCACCAACATGTGAGGGCAGGTACTCGACAGGTATCTGCCCTATGCGGGTTTTAAGTATTACCCTTAGGAGTGTTCACGGTTCGGTCCGGTTTGGACTATTTTTTTTCTGAAAATCAAACCAAACCTACAAGCAAACCGAACCGAACCGTTTGAACCGAAAAAAAAAATCCAGAGATTTAATGGCAGTCCCAAGTTCGAACTCGGGACTCCTCCTCATGCGGAATGAAGCGCCCTCACCAACTGGGCCACATTTTCTCATTGATATAATGTATGATTAAATATATTTAATATAGATTCGGTTCAATCGGTTTTTCAGCAACAAATCGAACTGAACCGCGGGACCTGTCAACCCGGACCGGTCGGTTCGGTTCGATTTTTCAGGTTGGACCATATTATGAACACCCCTAATTACCCTTCTGCTGAATGATGCAAAGATAAAGCTCAAGAGAAAGGATAGATGAAGGTGTCACCTGCAAAACCTTGGACTTCGGCTGCATTAGAAGCAAAAAGAATGATGCATTAGATCCAATTCAGAAGAAAAAGATAATTACTAATCACAAAGTTAATGAAAGGAAAGAAAGTAATGGCCAGTTACCGAGTTGTCAGTAATAGCGATTGTCCCTCCACGCCGAAGGAGACGGAAAGACTCCTTAATTATGTTAGTTATTGCCTGAGCAGGACATTCATGTAGCTGCAAATTTAAGGTTACAGAAAATGTTAACATAACTTTCACATGGAGAGAAAAATCTCCAATTTTACTTCCGAGCATCTAATATGTGAAGATCATGACCATTGCCTGCATATAAGCAAAAGGTTGGTGGAGGAATCCTAAGAGCCAAATCATATTAGCTGGGTAGCTTACTATCAAGTTTATTGAAGAAGAAGAGTACCACATAAGCAATTGAAACCAAGTCAATGATTCTGGGGGTAAGCCAGTATCTTCTCCGTTCGCGTGGATCCAGATGATTGGTTTGCTTGTAAATCCTTTCTTGTTTTCTTTGAATTGAGCTACTGAAAGAAAATAAGGCGATAGATCTAGTCCCTGTGAAACAAAAATGATGAGTTGTTACATAGGTATAGCCGAATAGGTAATCCAAACGAATGCCTAACCTTCTGTTAACAAAGGAATGCAACTTATTCTGTTTGTAAGAGCCAAAAAATTTGAGCACCTCGCTAGCATACATATCATGTCATGTTAGCCCTCTTTGACATTCAGCTTATGGTATGTCCATAACATGCGAATTAGGGCTGCAAACGGAACCGATATTTCGACCCGATTCGATAAAAATTATCGATTTGGAATTGAAAAATGATACCAATAGTTTATCGGAATCGGTATCGGATATTTCAATAAGCTATCGGAATTAGAATTGAAAAATAATCGGAATCAGTATTGATTGTTCTGATAAATTATTCATAAACTCAAAGACAAAACTATGGTAAGCACTTTAACTTTTCGGAATTTCGGTTCCGGTAATGTTATCGAAATTGGAATTAACCATTCTGATTTTATCGAAATCGAAACTATATTTCGGTTATCAGAATCGGAACTTGTGTTTCTGGTTCCGAACCCAACCCAGTTGCAGCCCTAATGTGACTCCAGTAATAACACATTTGTGTTGCTTCTCTTTCATCTAATTGACAGGAACCAATAATATTAAGATGCCTTGTCCTAGTGAATACCATGCTACCAACAAAGCTTTCAAGTCTATGAAGATTGTTGATGCCATGCTACCAACAGAATTTTCGAGTCCACGAAGATTGTAAATACTATGCTACCAATTAAGCTTTTGAATCCTCGAGGATTCTTGGAAGTTGTCTTGAGGATCAAATCATTCCCAACTTACTGTGAGTTTTGCAGATGGATACTTCCCAGCAAGACAGCGTGTGCTGAAGCCTATGGAACAGCCAATGTCCAAAATGTCATTGATGGCATGGTTTCCTGAATACTGTTGGATGTGTTGTTCAATTGCATGAAGCCACTTCCCACGCACAATCCTATTTGCCTCATCAATTGAAGCATCTGGAACTGCCCTTTTTGCAATTGCCATTGTTGCAGCTTCTGCTTCTGCGGCAGCCTGCCATTGAAACATCGTGTCTTATGTTTTCCTTGGAAGATTTCTACGTAACATGAGAACAGTGATAACATGGAGAGCATATGCAGTGATGACCAGTTTTTTTTTTCAATTGACAAATCATTTTGTTGCATTTCAATGTGGGCCTTGAAACATTCCATTGATTTCTTATCTGATGACCTAGTGTAAGATACAGTAAAGGGCACAGACAATGTGGTGGAAACCAACATACTACCAAAAAGAAGGGGAAACAACCAATTCATTCGCCATGAAGCAGTCCTTGGAAGCTTTATTGGATAGTGAATTTTACCAGCCAAGAGAGGTTGCCCTCTTCATATGCGTGGAATGGCTTTAGATAATCTGCGTATAAAGTAGATAGAGCATCAATTCATTATTCTAATATATAAAACACAAGAATATAAAATATAAACTGACAGCAACAAGAAAACTGAGAAAAACATCTCCAATCTTTCCAAGAAAATGCCAAAACGGAACAGGACCTACCTTAAAGTTCAAATTCAAACTTTTACTAAGATCTTCTACAGAGCATTTGGACTTTGCATGCCTTAGAAAGTAGTTCACTCTTCTTGCCATGATCCCACTCAAAGCGTTTTTGCTCCCCCTATCCTAACTCTCTCCAAAGAAAAAAAATTCAAATTCTTACTCTTCTCCCATCTTGTTCAAATTTCCGAGTCATCACTCCTGTGCCCACTCCATGCACAAGTTCATGTCGTTGGCTGGAGAACCTGCACTACTTTCCTTCAGGCATCAAATGTCAAAGGTAGATAAGGTTCCAAATTTCCCAAAGTCTCCCAGATTTCACTTTCAGCTAATCTCATTTCCAGTGAACCAACCAATTCATTGTTTGTCTGCGTGGATGATCCCTTCAAAGCATGCACAATCTATTCTCCACCCAACGTTTTGCTACGGACTGTTTTTATAGCACTTCTCTGAATTCTTCTTCACTTGTCAGAAACTCGACAACAGAAATGAACTCCAAGGAGACGACATCATGTCATGTCGCTATGCATCAACTGAAAGGAAAGGTTTTTGTTTCATAGGAACGTGGTCTCCTTACTAAACCAAATTTACAGCGTTCAACAGGACAAGCAACGCCAAAAGGGGTTGAAAGGAGAGAAGAAGGCACAAGGACTCACAGTCGGGGTAAACGAGGGAGGTGTTTTGGATTCTTTCCATCTCCTTGTAAACATCCGATTCCAGGATCTCATTGGCCATGGCGCGCCATGGAACGTTGGACTTCTCTGCCGTGCTGCTTAGACGAAAGGAAAACCAAACATATCGCCACCAGAACAAGCAAACAAACGACCAAATTAGAACTTTTAGAGAGAGAGAGAGATTGTGCAGCAAGCGAGGGCAAAGGAGAGGGAACCCACCTGATGATGAGCTCCCTGGCCGCCATCTTCATGAGGAAATATAGGGGTTTGAAAGAGATGAGAGCCCCCACCAGGCGGGAGAGGGGCGTCTCCCCAGCCCACCGCGGCCGTTCCAGCTGCCCTTCCTCCGCCGCGAGAGTCGCCATTACGATCGCGCTGCTGCGGTTGCTGCCGCTCCTCCTCCCCCAGCCGGCAGGCCATCTCCGAGGAAGAAGCGGCGGCAGAGCCAGGCAAGAGGGGCATCTTCGTGCGTCCCGGTGACAGCCGTGGGACGCCGTGTCGGTGGGGGTAGAGGCGGAGGGCGGCTGCCGAATGAGCAGAGCCATGGCGGCGGGCACCGTCGTCGTCGTTCTAGGCTGTGACGTTTCCCGGTTCCTCTGTTTTTTCCCCTTTTCCGGCCCATACGGGGGAATCCTCCGCTATCCGGTCGCCGGATCAGTTGGCCAGTGGCGTTGCTACACGTGGAAGGCCAACAAAACTGGTGGGTGCGGCGCCGCCACGCTGTCGTGGCGGTGAGGACAAAGTTAGTAGCCTTTTTTTAAAGAGAAATACTTTTTACCCGGCCGCCCGGGTAAAAAGCCGACGTGGAACCACCGCGCAGCCGACCTGATTGGTCGGCCGCGTGTGGGCCCCACGTGAGCCGTGCACAAAACATTTCTCTTTTTAAAAACATAAATATTAACATGAATTTTTTCCTTTTTTATATATGTTTTTGATAGAAATGCACATACTGAGCTTATGCCACACATCAGGAATTATTATATATTGAAAACGATTTTATATACGTCAAAGACAAATATTTCTTTAATATATTCTATTTACATATAAAGATAGGTATTAGCCAGGTATCAATCATTCATTTCTCTTATATATTAAAGTGGGCCATCATTTGTTGGGCTGAGTTTGTGTACTAAAAATGTGGGTCATGCTTAGTTGGACATATCATAAAATTATGGACTTACACTTTTCTAGAAAGTTTTGGCTCAGTATGTTGTGGATGACCCTAGAATGCTGGACCAATCACCAATGTATGTAAGGCTTTTTCTCCATATATTCCTATAGTTTGACATATTTACATATGTATATACTCCTATCTTTCATGTATATACATCCCTATATTTCCATACTCTTTCATGTATATACATCCCTATAATTTCCATACTCGTATCTTTCATTTGTTACCGAAAATACTTATGGATGCAACAATTCAAATACGTGTGTACATCATACATTCATACTAATACATGTAGTATATATGTAACGCATCATATTTGAAGAAATACAATATATAGGTATGTTCAGTTCGATACTATAATTTTATTATTTATTTTATTATTAAATTTAAAAGTAAATTAGACTTAATTAAAGTGTATCGTATCGATCTGCTCCAATTCTTATCGTATCATAGAAAATCTAATATATTCGGTTCGACAAACTTTGATCTTAAGATTCTCACCGTGATCCCAGTACAGTTTAAATTGCTGAAATTATGAGTCTGCCCTTTAAGTTTAATACAAGTTGTGTTTTTAGTTTTTATTTACAATTATTCAAAATTTTCATGCCATTTTTTTAAGATAGAGGAATCAGAAATGTACAGCTACAACATTTGAGAATATTCAGAGATATTTTTATATCTCATAATCAGGTATTGTCGTACCGATGTACCGCGTCGACTCGAATTTTTTTTGGGACGGTACAATACACCATGTACAGCCATGGCCCCTCCTCCGTCTCGTTTCGCCACCCTCACCCCCTCCTCCGTCTCATCTCCCCAACCCCCTCTCTCCTTATGTCCCCCTCCCCCCTTCCTCTATCCAACCCCCCCCCCCCCCCCCCCCCAACACCCCGAGCTCTCCCTCCCCTCCGTTTGTCTCCTCCCCCCACCGTCTCTCCCCCTCCTCCATCTAGTGCCCTCCCCCCCCCAAAAGACTCCTTCCTCCCCTCTGTCTCCTCCCCCCCCATCTCGCCCCCCTCCTCCGTCAACATTTCCCCTCCTCTGTCTCCTCCCCCCCCCATCTCGCCCCCCTCCTCCGTCCAACATTTCCCCTCCTCTGTCTCCTCCCCCCCCACCACCCCCATCATCTCACCCCCCCCCCTCTTGGGTCCAACCCCCCCCCCTGCCCCCTCCCTCCCCTCTGTCACCTCCTCCTCTTCGATCGAACCTTCCCCCTCTGCGGCAGCAAGTGGTGAGAGTGGTGCAGCGGCAAAGGTGGCGAGGGCTTCAGTGGTGCTGCGTGGCAGTGACAGCAGGGCCTTCTCCCTACAGTGTGGCGGCAAAATTGGAGAGAGAAAGAGGGAAGAAGAGCGGTGTATGAGGGGAGAAATATGCCGATCGTATCTGATATCGACTTTTACTAGGCACGATGCGGCACAACCAAATCGCCCGGCCAACATTGCTCATAATAATATTAAACTAGTTCTAAGCCCGTGCGATGCACAGGAAGTTTTTAAATTTAAATATTTTTATCTATTTATATATCTAAAAATTTATGTATTTTTTTAACTTATTCTACAAATATTTTACAACATTTTATGTACATTTTTTTAAAAAGATGAAAATAATTAAAAAAAGAACAACATATTTAAAAATATCATAAGATTCATAAGAAATATAATAGTGTTAAGTTAAATATCTTCAATAAATTAAAATTCCATATGAAAAAGTGGTCTATCTCATAAAAGGTAAGTCTATAAATAATTAAAGCTATAAACATAAGATAAATTGTCATTTTTTAACATATTCTTTTTTAACTTTAATCTTCTTCATCTTTTTTAACATATTCACCAGATAGATCTTCTCAACGATTGAGTCTAAAGTACTTAGTCATCTTCAACGAAGTGATGTTAGTTCTATAATATGATAGAAAAGATTTAAACATATATATGTTTCAAGTATATAATTTTCTCCTCACAAAGATATGCGTAATTATTATATATACAACATATTCAAGAAACATTAACATATAATTTGTAGTAAACATATATTATTATATATACATAATATTCAAGAAACATTAACATTTGTGCATCTTTACAATTGAAATAATCGGACAATTTTTGGTTGTGAGGATAGAGATTATAAACTTGTTGGAGCTAGGTAGCTTCAGTAACATACATTGCCATAACATGCATTGCACAATAACATTTATATTTTACAGGCACAGTGAAATAGAGAAAATTTATTGATTTATTAAAAGTATTTTCATAATACTAATGAATTAAAGACATAAGTTTAAATAACTTTTTTTTTACGTTATCTTGTTAACTGTCTAGTACCATGCAATTAACCACATTAATGTATA
>JACBKR010004088.1:0-25921 GCA_014218235.1 Colocasia esculenta | reverse complement strand
ACCTCTTTCACTCACATTCCTCCTCCTCCTCCTTCAGTTGAGGTTCCTCCAGCTTCCTCATCTGAAGGGGCTTCCTCTTCTGGTCTTTCCTCTTGTGGACCAACTGATGTTCCTCCCACTACAATTCTGTCACGCCCCGACGCGGAATATCGGAGCGCGAAGGCAGTTGCAATAAAAGGTATAGAGCGAGTACTAGACATCAAGCATTGCACATTGATACACTAAAACAATTCTTTCTCATTAATAACTTTTCAAATGTCTAGCTACAACCACTAATATCAGAGCCATTCTATAGGGCCCAATTACATTGCAAAGAAGAAATAACTAACTACAACTCTAAGATAACATAATAACTCGAGGGCACTCCTAGCTTCACTCTTGGTCATTCCCTTCCTCGTGAGTGTATGTGTCATCCTCGGTCTCACCTGAGAACACAACATCAAATAACGTAGGGTGAGCGATAACGTCACTCTCGGTCATTCCCTTCCTCGTGAGTGTATGTGTCATCCTCGATCTCACCTGAGAACACAACATCAAATAACGTAGGGTGAGCGATAACGCCTAGTAGGACTTAAATCTCAGGCCCAAGTAGGCTTTAATAATTATCACATTTAATGGCAGAGTATCTAAAGATAGCAGGTACAAGAGTCAAAATATAGCAAGAGATAGCACAATAGCACGAGATCGAGTATAGTTTCCAAAAATAGCACAGGTATCGAGTATAGCACGAATAGCAGGATGGCCATAGCACAACTAGCACAAGTATAATAATAGCACGACGAGTATAGCACTTGTTTGTCATTCTAGACCTCGAGAGAGTATAGCACGTTTTGTGTTTAGATTGTCATATAGATAGTCAAGATAGATAGAACTGAGTGTAATGCCAAACAGTCTGATCATTTAACTCCCATGGGCACTAGCACTTCGGGCGCACATCCCAGGACCAGATCGGGCCCTTTACATATTGCCAGGCATTGGTTATATTGTTTATCTTTAGACAATCAGTCAATGGCCAATATAGAGTACAAAGAAGATATGAGAGCACTAGATGAGTAGACGAGATAGTAGAGTGACAGTGAATAGACGAGCGAGTAGAGTGCAGATGAGAGCTAGTGGACATTGCACGTAATGCGACGAGTAAACAGGCGATAGTAATAGTTGCACAACACGCGTACTTGGTGTTGGCAGTCAGGTGGAACTCACGACCCAACCACTGGCCATGTTAAGCACAAGTCCATAGGTCCGACATGATTCAAGGTAAGAGCGAACTTCTAATAACCGTTTGGATCATTTCGATCCCTAAAGGTGTAATGGGTGTTAGGGTAAAACCGGCTCGTCGACCATGTGGGAATCCATGATCAGAGGAGACTTACGGAGGCCTTGTACAAGAGTTCACTAGTCCGGCGAAAGGAATATCCGAAGGAGAGTTCACCACAAGCAAGTAAAGTGTGTATAAAATAGGTACTCGACGTTCTAGAGGAATTCTAGAACAGTGGAGTGTCGATATCGATATATAAACAACGCTAGAAACGAATACAAGTCCTTTAAAATAGGGCAATTAATATACTTTATTGCAATAAATTTCCAGATACATATGAGATATTTTGTGCCAGATTTCAGCCCTATATGGATGGTTCATGGTGTGCATGTGTAAGAGAAATCATAGATAGAAAAGAAGTCATCAAAAATTGTGAAGGCGACATAGGCCAATAAGGATTGCGACAGGGGTAGGCAGATCGCGACATGGGTACTGGGTAGCGACGGCTTACCTGTCGCTTTCTGAACGCGAAGGGTAGGCTGTCGCAATCGGACCCCAGAAGGCGACATATCGGGCTGTCGCATTCTGGTGGTCTGCGCCTGACTCTGACAGGAGTCAGACCAGACATTGGATTGCGGACCAGAACATTCAAATTTTGATACAGGGTCATTTAGAAATCATAACTAATTATAGACATGATGAAAAATCACGAAACTAGTTTTGATTGATCTAGACATGCAAGGGTACTTCAGTAATTAGAAATTTGAAACAATCATGGTATCGACATGGTTCTAACAAGTGGAACAAGAAGCAACCTGATTCCAAGTGCAGCAGAGATGAATGATGTAATTCGAGAAACATGCTTGATAAAAATTAGGCTTTTAGGGGCAAAAGATCCCTAGCCAACAAGTAGTATCTACAGTAAAATTTTATTAGCGTGGGAACAAGTGTACATGGAGATCTGATTTAAACATGATGACTCGAGGTTATCATGTATGCAGAACTTCAAAAATCAAGAACAAGAGATTGGCTCGATGGAAAATTATGAACCAAGAGGGCTTTTGTTCATGGTGATTGGAACTACTATAGATGGATTTAATTGAGTTTGCTGTGAGATTGCCTACCTTTGACTCGATTTATCTTCTAGGGCTTAGAACTCCAAGAACAAAGGAAGAAGCTGAGGATCTTCCTCTCCTCGATTTCTCCTCCTCCTTGGCCTCTTCCCCACGTCCAAGAACCCCTTTACACAAGCTAGGGTCGGCCATGAGGATTTAGAGGTGTATTTCCTATTCCTACTACTACTCAAATTCCTTTAATTCCGAGATTTCCTAACTCCACCTTCCACTCTTGCTTTCCAATCTCTAATTGGGTTATGATAGTATCTAAATTTGTGCTAGGATATATGGGGTAGGTTTAGGAATCCTATTCCAACTCTAATTGCACTTTTATTACTTTAATAATCCCTTTCTAATTAGGAGATAATAAACTCCGAATTTAAGTATTTCTCTATTATTCCCCTTTTAAAATCTCTATTTTAGCCCACTAATTTGTAATGGGTCAATTATAGCAAATCCCATTACTCTTTTCTTTTAATGGGTTTTTTATTTAATTCCCTCTTATTTGATTTCTACATCATCCTTTTATTTGATTTCTAATTAAATAATATAAATATGAAAAAAAAAATTCCCAAATTAGGGTTGCTACATCCTCCCCCTCTTAGAAAGAATTTGGTCCCCAAATTCATATGACATTACAGGAGAGAATGGCTTACCGAATAGATCAGGGTAGTTGCGTCTGATAATTCCTTCTGGTCCCATATGGCTTCTTCCACTCCGCGGTTGTTCCATAAGACCTTCACCACGTGAATGGGACGATTTCTGAGTTGTTGCACCTTCCGGTCCAATATCTTGATCGGCTTCTCTTCATACGTCATGTCCTTGTTTAACACCAGATCATCATGGCGAATGACATGTGTAGGATCGTACACATACTTTCTAAGCATGGAGACATGGAAGACATTGTGCACACTTGCCAATTTGGCGGCAAGGCCAGTCTGTACGCAACTTCACCAATCCTTTCAAGTACTTCGAAAGGACAATGAATCTTGGACTAAGTTTCCTTTCACTCTGAATCTTTGAATACCACGGGTAGGAGATACCATCAATAGCACATGATCTCCTATTTGAAATTCCAGATCCCGTCTTCTCTTATCAGCATAGCTCTTCTGTCTAGACTGAGCAATCTTGAGTCGATCTCGTATCATCTGGATATCCCGAGTTGTAATCTGTACCATGTCAGGTCCTAACCATTGTTGTTCTCCCACTTCATTCCAGCACACAAGAGATCTACAATTCCTGCCATAAAGTGCTTCAAATGGTGCCATTTTAATACTCGCCTGGTAACTGTTGTTATAGGCGAATTCAATCAAGGGTAAGTGTTCATTCCAATGACCTTTGAAATCTATAATGCAGGCTCTTAACATGTCTTCTACAATTTGATTTGTCCTCTCAGTTTGCCCATCAGTTTGAGGGTGAAAGGCAGTGCTAAAATTAAGCATCGTACCAAGGGCAGTTTGCAGACCTTTCCAAAAATGAGAGGTGAACCTTGGATCTCGATCTGAGATGATAGATGACAGAATATCGTGCAACTGCACGATCTCCTTGACATATAATGCAGCTAGCACCTCCACAGACCATGTACTCTTTATGGGTAAGAAGTGTACAGATTTGGTCAAACGGTCAACGATGACCCATATGGCGTCGTCCACCACGATTCTGGGTAAACCCATGATGAAGTCCATGCCAATACTTTCCCACTTCCATTCTGGGATATCTAGCGGTCCGCAGGTGTTCCGCTTTACTTGCTGACATGTGAGGCAATGAGCTACATGCTCGGCTACTTCCCTCTTCATATTCGGCACCAAAATGTTCTTTTCATGTCTGATACATTTGGTACCTCCGGATGATAGTGTACTTGGTTTGATGAGCTTCATCCATTAGTTTCCTTTTAGGGCTTCGTTGTCTGGAACACAAGTTCTTCCTTGGAATACTAACCTTCCATCTTCAGTCATGGCAAAATCTGGTCTGTCTGCTAAGGTTCCTTGACACGAACCAAGAATGGATCGTTGTTCTGTTGCATCTTGATTTCTTCCAGTAGATCGGATTGGATTTTGAGATTGGCAATCAAAACATGAACATCCCTATGTTTAATATTTAAGTCTAGCCTCGTGAATTGTTCAAGTAATTGCATCTCGCCAAGGACTAGACTTGAGATAGATACCATTGGCTTTCTACTAAGAGCATCAGCCACGGCGTTTCCTTACCTGGATGGTACTAGATGTTGAAATCGAAGTCCTTTAGATATTCCAACCATCTTCTCTGCCTCATGTTGAGTTCTTTCTGGGAGAAATAGGTACTTTAGACTTTTATGATCTGAATAGACAGTGAATTGCTCACCATAGAGATAGTGCCTCCAGATTTTTAATGCGAAGACCACAGCAGCCAACTCTAAGTCATGCACAGGGTAGTTGACTTCATGCGTCCTCAATTGCCTTGAGGAATAGGCGATGACCTTCTCCTTTTGCATTAGTACACATCCTAGCCCAATTCCTGAGGCATGGTATAGACAGAGAAACTTTCTCCCTCTATTGGTAGAGCGAGAACGGGTGCTGAGGTAAGGCAGTCTTTGAGAGTTTGGAAACTCTTCTCACACTCTTTACTCCAGGAGTAGGGATTCTCCTTTCGTGTCAGACGCGTGAGTGGTACGGCGATCTTAGAGAAGTCCTTGATGAACCGCCTGTAGTAACCAGCCAGTCCTAGGAAGCTCTTATCTCGGTGACGTTGGTTGGTTGGTGGTCTCTCCCAGTTGAGTACAGCTTCGACTTTGGAGGGATCAACAGAGATGCCGTCTTTGTTATGACATGGCCCAAGAAAGACACTTCTTCAAGCCAGAACTCGCACTTGCTTAATTTTGCATATAGTTTGTTGTCTCGTAAGACTTGCAGTGCGGTCCTCAAGTGTCTTCATGATCTTCCTTGGTCTTGAATATATGAGGATATCGTCGATGAAGACGACCACAAATTTGTCAAGGTATGGCCGATATGTGCTGTTCATGAGTTGCATAAAGGCTGCAGGAGCATTGGTTAGACCAAAAGGCATAACAACAAATTCGTAATGTCCATACCTGCTCCTGAAGCCGTTTTGAAGATATCGTCATCCTTGATCCTCATTTGATGATAACCGGATCGAAGGTCGATCTTGGAGAAATATTGCGCTCCAGAGATTGGTCGAATAGTTCGTCGATCCTAGGCAATGGATATTTGTTCTTGATGGTAAGTTGATTGAGTTGTCGATAGTCGATGCACAGCCTCATTGACCCATCCTTCTTCTTGACGAATAGCACAGGTGCTCCCCAAGGGGAGGTACTTGGTCTGATGAACCTCTTCTCTAGCAGCTCCATCAGTTTGCTTTTAATTCCTTCAGCTCGGCAGGTGACACCCGGTATGGTTGACGCGATACGGGGCAGCTCCAGGAGCTAACTCGATGGCGAAGTTGACGTCACGTTCAGGGGGAACTCCGGGTAAGTCTTTAGGGAATACATCTGGGTAGTCCTGGACTATGTGGATGTCTTCTATTTTTGAACCTTCTTTTCGACTATGACGGACGCAAGGAAAGCAAAACATCCTTTCCTTATCATGTTATGGGCTTTTAAGGCGGAGACTAGAGACATCCGCTTCTTATGTCTAATCCCAGTGAATGCTAATTTAGGAAAGTCACTAAACGTTACCCTTCCTTTCTTACAATCGACGCTTGCCCCATACGTGGACAACCAGTCGGCTCCCAATATGACATCATACCCTTCCATGGACATACATACCGGTCGGCCTTTAGGTTATGGTCTCCGATCATTACATCGGCAGATGGAAAGTATTGGTTTAGTTTCTCCTTCTCCCCCAAGGGTGTGGTGACAGAGAATTCACCACCCATGGTGTCGTTTTACAGTCAGGGTATCAGCAAAGTGTTGAGATATGAATGAATGAGTAGCTCCAGTATCAAATAACACAAATGCTGGCAAGAAAAGACTTGCAGGGTACCTTCTACCACGCCACCTTCCTCGATGGTTTCTTCATTGTGTAGGGCTTGCAGCTTGCCCTGTTTCTTAGGCATAGCAGTGCGCTCTCATTTTCTTTCAGCATCGGGCACTCGGTATGCGATGCTCACGACTTCCGCAGCGCAGACATGCTCCGGCTTTTCTCCAGCATTCATCAGCGGTGTGACCAGGCTTGTCACAGTGTTTGCAGTGGCTCTTTGTTGGAGTGTTGGGTACAAAAACCTTGGGTTTCCGTTCTTGGCTAGATCCCTCCGTGATGTTGAAGGGACGCTTTTTGCCGATGGTCAGCTTGGCAAATGCTGGTCCCGATGTCATTTCTTTCTTGACGAACTTCCCTTTGATACGGTCGGTGAAGTCTGTAGCATCTTCTAGCAGCTGGGCCTTCTTAACCATCTCGGCATAAGTTTGTATCTCGAGTGCGCCAGTTGAGTAATGTACTGAGGCTTTAGGCCATTTAGAAAGCGCTTAGCCTTCATTCTCTCAGTGTTGATCAGATGTACAGCATAGCGTGCCAGTCTCAAGAACTGGGCTTCGTATTCTGCTACCGTCAGGCTTCGCTGTTTAAGAGCAGCGAATTCAACAGCTTTCTTTTCCTGTACTCGTTCAGAGAAGTACTTAGCATTATAAGCTTCATTAAATTCGGCCCAAGTAAATTGGCCTTTATCCCTTGTGGCTTCCACGGACTCCCACCATGCGCGGGCATCCTTCTCCAGTTGGAATGTCGCTAATAGGAGTTTGTCTCCATCCGCACATTGCATTACACGGAAGATCCTTTCCGTTTCCTTTAGCCAGTGTTCCACTTCATCTGGATCCGTAGACCCACTGAACCTAGGCGGGTTCAGACCCCTGAAATTGCGATGCAACTCGCCTGCACCTGGTTGGTTTTCTCCACGGTTACCACCGCCTTGCTGGGTGGCTCGTAGTATGGCACGAGTCAGTTCCTGGAGGGATTGTTGCATGCCTCTCATCTGGGCACGTTCTGCAGTCATTGTAGCTGTTTAGTTCCTACAAAATAATTTGAAGGTTATAATGCTGATTAAAAGTTTAATTTGTGCGTGTGTGAGTTATTTTAGCTGTTTACCATGGTTCTACCCACATCTCTCATAAGTAGGATTACTGACTCTTAGTCGAGGCTGGTCAACCTAGATCACCCTATACTTAAGAACCTAGGCTCTGATACCACAAAACTGTCACGCCCCGACGCGGAATATCGGAGCGCGAAGGCAGTTGCAAGAAAAAGGTATAGAGCGAGTACTAGACATGAACCATTGCACATTGAATAACACTAAAGTAATTCTTTCTCATTAATAACTTTTCAAATGTCTAGCTACAACCACTAATATCAGAGTCATTCTATAGGGCCCAATTACATTGCAAAGAAGGAAATAACTAACTACAACTCTAAGATAACATAAAACTCGAGGGTACTCCTAGCTTCACTCTTGGTCATTCCTTCCTCGTGAGTGTATGTGTCATCCTCGGTCTCACCTGAGAACACAACATCAAATAACGTAGGGTGAGCAATAACGCCCAGTAGGACTTAAATCTCAGGCCAAGCAGGCTTTAAATAATTATCGCATTTAATGGCAGAGTATCTAAAGATTGCAGGTACAAGAGAGTCAAAATATAGCAAGAGATAGCACAATAGCAAGAGATCAAGTATAGTTTTCAAAAATAGCACAGGTATCGAGTATAGAACGAATAGCATGATGGCCATAGCACAACTAGCACAAGTATAATAATAGCACGACGAGTATAGCACTTGTTTGTCATTCTAGACCTCGAGAGAGTATAGCACATTTTGTGTTTAGATTGTCATATAAATAGTCGAAATAGATAGCACTTGAGTGTAATGCCAAACACTCTGATCATTTAACTCCCATGGGCACTAGCACTTTCGGGCGCACATTCCAGGACCAGATCAGGCCCTTTATATATTGCCAGGCATTGGTTATATTGTTTATCTTTAGACAATCAGTCAATGGCCAATATAGAGTACCAAGAAGTAGATGAGATCACTAGATGAGTAGACGAGATAGTAGAGTGAACGTGAATAGACGAGCGAGTAGAGTGCAGATGAGAGCTAGTGGACATTGCACGTAATGCGACGGTAAACAGGCGATAGTAATAGTTCCACAACACGCGTACTTGGTGTTGGCAGTCAGGTGGAACTCACGACCCAACCACTGGCCATGTTAAGCACAAGTCCATAGGTCCGACGTGATTCAAGGTAAGAGCGAACTTCTAAACCGTTTGGATCATATCGATCCCTAAAGGTGTAATGGGTGTTAGGGTACACCGGCTCGTCGACCATGTAGGAATCCATGATCGGAGGAGACTTACGGAGGCCTTGTACAAGAGTTCACTAGTCCGGCGAAAGGAATATCCGACGGAGAGTTCACCACAAGCCAAGTAAAGTGTGTATAAAACAGGTACTCGACGTTCTAGAGGAATTCTAGAACTGTGGAGCGTCGATATCGGTATATAAACAACACTAGAAACGAATACAAGTCCTTTAAAATAGGGCAATTAATATACTTTATTGCAATAAATTTCCAGATACATTATGAGATATTTTGTGCCAGATTTCAGCCATATATGGATGGTTCATGTGTGTGCATGTGTAAGAGAAATCGTAGATAGAAAAGAAGTCGTGAATTGTATTTTGAATCATTCAATGTAGCTCCATTTTTTTAAAACAAGTTTTCATGGGGGTATAACTGTAAAAAGGCGTAAGAATTATTTAGAAAGCGACCAAAAATAATTTTTATGGGTTTTCATTCAAAACTGTGAAGGCGACATAGGCCAATAAGGATTGCGACAAGGGTAGGCAGATTGCGACATGGGTACTGGGATAGCGAGGGCTTAGAACTCCAAAACAAAGAAGAAGCGTGATGGATCTTCCTCTCCTCGATTTCTCCTCCTCCTTGGCCTCTTCCCCACGTCCAAGAACCCCTTTGCACGAGCTAGGGTCAGCCATGAGGATTTAAGAGGTGTATTTATATAAACACAAGTTCCTATTCCTACTACTACTCAAATTCCTCTTAATTCTGAGATTTCCTAACTCCACATTTTCTCTCTTGCTTTCCAATCTAATTGTGTTAGGATAGTATCTAAATTCATGCTAGACTATATGGGGTAGGTTAGGAATCCTATTCCAACTATAATTGCCACTTATTGCTTTAATAACCCATTTCTAATTAGGAGATAATTAAACTCCAATTTAGAGTATTTCTCTATTATTCCCGTTTTTAAAATCTCTATTTTAGCCACTAATTTGTAATGGGTCAATATAGCAAAGCCATTACTCCTTTCTTTTAATGGTTTTTTTTTTATTTAATTCCCTCTTATTGATTTCCTACATCATCCTTTATTTGATTCCTAATAAATAATATAAATATTTAAATTTTTTTTCCCCAAAAATTTAGGGTTGCTACACAGAGCTCCTCTACTCTGTCTGGCCAAAACAAAGCCATAAATACACAGTCAAAATTGCGAGGGTGGCGAACGTCGCGTTTATAACACATTAAACGCGACAGACCAAATCGTCGCCAATCGTGTCGCGCCGCGAAAAGGTGGTTGGTGAATCACGACGTATGAAGCCGTCGCGTTCAAAACACGACGACACAACCCCGTCGCCTTCTTCACAGAAAACTTGCAGGCTAAATGGGCTGAGAACTAAGGCCCACAACACCCACTCAAGGCACAAAGGCCACGAACAAGGCTACATATGACCCAACATTGGTCAGCAGCACCGCACACACAACCCATCAAACCGGATCCGAATGATCGTGCCGTTACATTAACATCACCTAAAAGAAATGTCGTCCTCGACATTCAAAACAAACTATGACAAGTTGAACTATCACCTAAAAGAAATAAAACCATATACAGAACAAGTAGGATACAATTTCTCTGCACTTGCCTTTCAAATCATTATGTGCTGATGACTCAGTCTATTCATTTTTGCACCGATTCTGTCCCTTCTCTTTAATTCATTCACAACTACTCTGCTTAATTGCCAATCTGACTTTCTTTACCTTTCAACTGTAGGCCATTTACCTTGCTGTTGACGCTTTATCTCTTTGGACTAAACCTGCTCCACATTTTCCTGGCTGTGTTTGCAACATTCCTTTTTGTCCCGCTTCACTTTTTTAAAATTCTTTACCATAAATTGCTACCCTTAAGTGCTCTACATATTAAACCATCTTCAATTTCTGATTCTATGGTGCTATTCCATTATCAGCCTATCATTGCCAATTGTTACATTGTCTTACCTCTGCTCATATTCTCAACTTTCAGTCCCTCGAAGAAAAAATCAAAATACCATTCTGAATTTTTTGCCTCAGTATTTCAATCAGATTATACTGCTTTAAATTTATCTTGCTAAGAACCACTGCCTCTTAATTAGCTCCGCAAAAACCTCAAATTCATTTTTCAAATAATTAAACTTTTGATGACTTGGAGTCTTGAATCTTTTATGTTTTCGCTGCGCCATTCTATTACTTCAGATACTTGGCAAAATGTTCCGTAAATTTTACCTTCATTATTGCCTTTAGTTCTCTTTATTTTCACTACTACCACTACAAGAAAACTGACTTTTACCTACACCATATACCTACACGTTTTAAAGTTGTAGGTATTAGAAGGCTATACCTACGTCAAAAAAGTATACCTACAATATATTTTAGAGTAGGTATAAACCTTTTTTTTCCTTTTTTTTATTCTTTTCCTCCCGAAGCCCTTTTCTCCTTTTCCCTTTTCCCTCTTTCTGTCTCGAAGCCCCCCGCCTTCGCCTTTTCCCTGCTCTCTCTTTCTCCTCCTGTGCCCTACTCCGCCAACGGCTGTGCCTCCCATCACCGAGGAAGAGGGAGTCCTTACGAGGAGTGCTGACAACGGCGGCGCTGTGGTTGCAGGGGAAGGGTACGGGGAGCTTCGGAAAGCGGCGCAAAAACACACACACGCTCTGCGTCCGGTGCGGCCGTCGTAGCTTCCACCTCTAGAAGAGCCGGTGCGGCACCTGCGGCTACCCCTCCAGCCGGATCGGCCCCTCTCAAAGCCCTTTTCCCCTTTTCCCTTTTCCCCCCTTTCTATCTCGAAGCCCCCCGCCTTCGCCTTTTCCCTTCTCTTGCTTTCTCCCTACTGTGCCCTACTCCGCCAACCGCTGCGCCTCACCATCGCCGAGGAGAGGGAGGTCATTACGAGGAGCGCTGACGACGACGGTGCTGTGTTTATAGGGGAAGGGTACGGGGAGCTTTGGAAAGTGGCACAACAAGACACACACTCTCTGCGTCCGGTGCGGCCGCCGTAGCTTCCACCACCAGAAGAGCCTGTGCGGCGCCTGCGGCTACCCCCCCAGCCTGATCCGCAAATGTAACCTCTCCTCCTGCTGCACCTTCGCCAGGCTGGTGCCTCCCCTCCCCGGATCTGTTCCATTTCCGCCAGTTTCTTTAAGGCATGGTGCTTCTACTGGTCTAACGTTGTTTGCATGTTTCGCTTTGGCGTAGATAATTGGAGCGTGAAGGTGATCCGAAGGAAGACGACCGGGAAGGTATTGCAACGAAGCTTCTTCACAGCTCTGGGGGTAGACTAAGCAGACTTTGGTATTTGCTGCCCTTTTTTTGCTTCATTAATGCTGTGATTTTCTACTCGATACCTTATAAGACTATTGCTCTTAATCTTGGCATGTAGTTCTAATTTCTTTTGTTGTATTATGTGCAAACCATGCACCAAATAGACATCAGATATACATTTTTTATCGGATTATGAATATTTAATTCAATTTTCCTACAATTGCTTTGCACTATAGTTTTCTTCTCAAAATTCTGACAGGATAGTAATTCCCTAATCCTTCCATGCAACAGGAAATCCCTAATTTCTATGGGTAACATTTTGTTCACACTTTTCCAGATAATGTTTTTATTCCTCTAGGTGGAAACTTCTTGTAGACTTGACTGTGAACTCTCTCCCAGTTTCTATCTTTACCATTTCATGCCTCTTCTCCTGCTATCATTAACATTTTTCAATGTGGATGGGTTGGTTTTAAGAATTCCCATAGCTTTTTATTAGGTTTCTTTGGAATTTTACATCCCGATATGTCAAAATGTGTATCTATGTCAATGGTTGCCTTCAAATTATTTTGTCTTATTGGTCTTTATTTTTTTCCCAAATTGATCTTGTGTTAGCAACCCTATGACCACCCATGTTTTGGTTGAACAATTGAAAAAAAAAAAACTAGTAAAATCATATGCCATGCAATTTCCTCATGACCACCCAAGTTCGCTATGTTCTTTGCTGGATGTCATATTTTGTCCTGCCGTCATCATGCAATTTAAGTTTGAATTTCAACTAGTTTGGTGGGGAGGGGGGGGAGGGGGGGGTAGTGGGGGGTCTGAGAGTGTGTATGTGCCTATCTTCTTGTCTTTAATATTTTTACAGTGGTACCAATTGCTTCCGTTCAGCCATTGATCGACCGCAGTGCTAGTGACAGTAAGAGCGTACTGTGAAGTAGTACTTCACAAAGTATGCGGTAAGTTTATCAATTATTATCATTGCTCATCCCACCTGACTTTATTTTGTAGTTTCTTACATATTCTACTTGTATGTTCATGTTTTATAGAGATATGGATTGGAGTTGGATGGATTTGCCAAGAAATGTTGTTGGTTATTATGATAGTGTAGATGCATTCATCAATTTGCTTACAGACATTTACCACCGGATAAAAAAATTAGATGCCCCTGTATCAAATGCACTTGTCTAAAAAGTGGCAAAAAGAGACAGTTAAAGAGCACTTGTATTTAGATGGTGTTATAAAAGACAAAGACTTTGGAAATTTATGGTGAAGGGAGCATATATGAGATGTCAGAAAGTTTTGGTGGCAACACATCTATGCATCAAATGTTGGTTGATACCTTCATATATCTTCCACAAAAGGAACAAATTTAAGCTTGATAAGGATTCCAAGGTTTTTTTATTTATTGGAAGATGCTGCAAAACCAGTCTATCTAGGATGCAAAAAAATTTAGCAAGCTTCATTTTGGTTAGATAATGAACAATAAATGCTTAGGAGGATGGAGTAACAAGCATTTTGACATGTGTTAATGTTGTTGAAGGAGGTGCTTCCAGAAGGTGAGTCATTACCTTCATCATTCTCTGAAGTTAAAAAGATGCTTGATAAATTTAGCTATGGTTATCGAAAAATTGACGCATGTCCAAATGATTGCATCTTATATTGGAAAGAGAATGAGAATTTTGATTGTTGTCCTAAGTGTGGAGAGTCTAGATGGAAAAGTGTTAAGTCTAATAAAGTGGAAAGTAAAAAGAAAAGAGTACCTCAAAAGATTCTTCATCATTTTCCACTTATTAAAAGACTACAGAGATTATTCATGTCTTCTAAAACTTCTACAAGTATGACTTGGCATGAAACTGAACATCAAGAGGATGGTGTGTTAAGGCATCCTACTGATTCTCTTGTTGGAAAGCTTTAGATGCCATCAATGAATTTAGGTTAGATTGTCGAAATGTACGTCTTGGTTGGCAAGTGATGGTTTTAACCCCTTTGGGACGATGAACATCACTCATAGTACTTGGCATGTTTTGGGTTCCATATAACTTACTACCTGGGAGTGCATGAAAAGCACAAATATGATACTTTGCTTACTCATATCTGTCCCAAATGGTCCTGGTAATAATATTGATGTGTATGTACAACCACTTATTGAAGAGTTGCAAATTCTTTGGCATGGTGTCGACACATTTGATGCAGCTAAAAATGAGATTTTGCATGCGAGCAGCATTATTATGGAATATTAATGATTTCCAGCATACGCCTACATGTCAGGTTGGAGTACTAGAGGTCGAGATTAGCTTTTCTACTTGCAATAAAAATACTTGTTCAAAGTGGTTGAATGCTAGTGGGAAATTTTGTTACACAGGGCATTGCAGATGGTTAAGAAATGATCATAAATTTCGGAAAATGAGTCAACAATTTGATGGACATGAGGAGGAGTGAGGTGATAGACCCATGCCATTATCTGGGGATGAAGTATTGTTACAACTACAAGACCTAACTTTCAGGCATGGGAAAAAGACAATCAAGAAGAAAGGTAAGAGAAAAAAGATTGTGGAAAAAGTTGATCCTAATAATATTTGGGTTGGAAAAAACATAGTATTTTCTTCTCTTTACCATATTGGAAATCTTTGTTACTCCGCCACAATCTAGATGTGATGCACTTTGAGAAGAATGTATGTGAGAGTATTATTGGAATTATTAGCAATTGAAGGAAGAATAAAGGTGGTGCAAAAGCTCGTCAAGACTTGCAAATTTTGGGTATAAGGACATCTCTTCATCCACGAGAGGTTGGTTCAAACAAGACCATTTTGCCAACAGCACAATTCACATGTAGTAAGAAAGAGAAAGAAACTATATTCAAGTTTTTTCAAACTGTAAAGGTTCCAGATGGTTATTCATCTAACATTGCAAAATGGTTTTGCAACAAAGATAAGAACTTGTGGGGATTGAAAAGTCATTACTATCATGTCATTATGCAGCAACTATTCCCAATAGCTGTTCGAGCACTATCGAATAAACAAGTATCTGATGTTATAAGCGACATATGCCATTTCTTTTTGAACTTGTGTTCAAAAATTGCACCAGCTGATGACTTCTATCAACTTGGAAACCGAGTTGCCTTCTTTTGTGTCGGTGTGTGATGATCTTCCCTCCTAGTTTCTTCGATATCATGGTACACTTGCTCATTCATTTGGAAGATGAAGCTAGAGTTGCTGGACCAGTTCATTATAGGTGGATGTATCCATTTGAGAGGTACTTTTCAAAATTTTATTGTGATGAATATGATTTTGACTTATACTATTGAATGACCTATTCATATTGTAGGTATTTAGTAAAGTTGAAATCTTTTGTGCGAAATAAAGCATGTTCAGAAGGGTCAATTGTAGAGGGTTATATCATATCAAAGGCACTCATATTGGATCTAGATATTTGGATGATGAAGTGGAGACATGGTCGAATAGGCCCCCTCGACAAGTAGAATGTCATCCTATTGTGGTTGAGAAAGGATGGGAGATTTTTTCACAAACATGTCGCCTAATTGGAGTAGCCACTTGCGGTACATTAGAAGCTGAGGAGTTATTTCAAGCTCATACATATGTGTTATTAATTGCAAGGCTATTGAGCAATACGTAAAGTAAGTTTTCATAATGTGTTAATCTTTAATTGCATTCTTTAATTGAGCACAAGATGAACTTTTTATTTCTTGCAGTGATCATCTTTTTAAGGTCAAAGAAATGTATCATGGATTGCAGGAGATGGAAATAGAGCGTATTCATACATCTGAATTTCCAACATGGCTAAAAACTCAAGTATATTCATTTACACACCATGTTTCTTTGTTTAAACAAATTGAATACAATCCAAGCCTTTTTCTTTCTTCATTTTAAGGTGCACAAATTACAAGAGTCAAGGCATGGGTCAATTTCAGCAATGCTTCGGTGGATTAAAGATGGTTCACTTGAAGTGGTTAAAAAGTATGAAGCATGTATAGTCAATGGTTTTCGATTTCATACAAGAAATCTTGAACGTCACCGAGTTACTCAAAATTCTGGTGTTATAATGTCTGCAACCACATCATGTTTCTCAAGTTCAAAGGATAGACAACCTATCCAGGAAATGTCACATATTATGGTGTACTTGATGAGATCGTGCAAGTTGATTATTATGGGGAGATGAAAATTGTTCTCTTTAAATGTGACTGGATTGATGGGAATCGAGGGGTCAAAAAAGAAGGCAATATCACCATTGTCAATACTTTGTGTAAATCAAGAACTAATGAACCTTATGTGTTGGAATCACAAGTAGAGCAAGTTTGGTACGTTGAAGATCTTCGTAATATTGGTTGGTATGTTGTTCGAAAGATATGAAAGGTCTTCTACTTGTAGTCACGATCATCTTTTATGTTGGACGTTTTATCCAAAAGTCTTTCGTTAGAGAGTTATAAGCGTGGTAAGATAGTCGCTGCATGATACTGTGATTTCGGGCTGCACTTAGCTTATGTTCTACATGTATTTTTCAGGATTCGAGACCGAATAAGATCAAACCCCAAACATAAAAATTCTCCTACTAGTTGTCCTCATCATATTTCGTGTTGAACATTTTATCTAAATGTCATTCGTTAGAGAGTTATAGATGGATAAGTAAATCACTGCATGAGATGTGTTTTCAGGTTACCTCTGACCTATGTTTTTTTCTGGGAGGGCCTCTAGTGTCGACACTACCTGATCTAGTGTCGACACACTGTCCCAAATTAGCCCAAAAGGTGTTCTGGGAAGGCCTCTAGTGTCGACACTACTTGATCTAGTGTCGACAAACTGTCCCAATTTGGCCAGAAGGTTTTCTGGGAGCTGTCTCTAGTGTCGACACTACTTGATCTAGTGTCGACACTACTTACCAGTTCTGCATTATTTTGCCTTGTGTTTGAAGCATTGTGTCGACACCAGTAAGGGGTGTGTCGACACTACCTTTGCAAAATATTTCATGTCTTGGGTCTGATCATTACATGATGTCTACTAGCATGTGCATGATGTTATATAGTATGCATGGACAAAAAGAAATCAACCCATTGAAAAATGGTAATGATATGAATATGATTCTAATGTGTAATTGTGATTGTCCTTATGTTCATTGGATTATCTTGTGATCTTCCTATTGTCAATTGATATGATAAGAATATGATGTGAATATGGAGATGAATACATGTTAGTATGGACTTGTTAGTGAAGTTAATATCATGATTTGCATATGAGTTTCAATAGATACATGTTTTCCGGTGTTCAATTAATTAATTGTCCATATGCATACATGCTAGGGAAAGATCCGTGACTCGTCATTTACACATTTGCACGATTAGGCACACCCTTCTTGAGGAATTGAGATCTCTCTGCCGGTCATTCCGAATCGGCAAGACTAGAGATCTTATCCTTAAGACCTCCGTAAGTCTCCGCTCTCTATGGATCTCCACATAGAGGCCAAGCTGGTTGTACCATGAAGTACCCTGGAGATAGAAAGCACATGTCCTGCATACGATCTGTCTTTAGAAACATTCTCATGTCAAGACATTAATGGTTTATGAAACATGATACGTCATTACACTACCTTTTGTTCTCTTTAGCTATTTGTCATACCTTGACTCTATGAATGATCATGTTCCTTTTACTATGAGCTTGTCATTGAAACTCTGTGGCCATAATATGAATATGTTTGTTCGGCACAATATGGGACTTCGGTCCATTTGACCAAAGTCTGTGCAAAAGGTGCCTGGTCGGTCCTGGGGAGGAGCGCCCCAATGTACTTATTAATCATGGGAGTATGGACTTCTGGTGCTTGACATAGCACAACGAATAAGCAAGATTAGTGGAAATGTGCCTTCGTTTGATATGATAAGTTTGATTTGATCTGATATGATAAGATTTGATATGATACGTCTGTTCACGTGAATACGTAATATCTGTGAATATGGCCAATCTCTTTTGATATGATTCTACTCTTGAAATATCTGTCCATTGTATATGCAACTCGACAATTGATCTGATATGATATCCGTTCTACTCTGCTAATCAATCTATTAGTATTTCATGCAATGTCATCATGTTCATGTGCATATCTGCCTATTTAAAATGTTAATCATGTATATTAGTGCCCACACAATATTGAGATGTAAATTCTACTGAGCTAGTTCGCTCACCCCTATCATCCTGCACTTTTCAGGTAGTGATGAGGAACCAGAGGTGTCGGATGGGGCAGGGCAAGAGTGATGAGCACCCGCCATATGAGTAGTTGACAGTTTAGGAGTAGATATTTGAGTAGTCTATGTAATAGTGAAACTTTTCTGGAAGTTTTATTTGAATAATGGACCCTTTAGCTGGTTCTTCTTATGTAAGGTTTTAACTAGTTGAATGGAATGGAATAAAGTATATTTTTGGTGACCATACTATAGTCTCGAATGTGTTATTATATTTAATTGTGACTCTGCGTTATTCCACTGTGATACGCCTATTTGTATCGTTCACATCTCCCGATATTTATTCTGCTGCTAAATATCGGGGCGTGACAGTTGGTATCAGAGCCTGAACTTTAGGGTCCAAGGGAATAGGAATATAGAATGAAACTAGATCACACGAGTCAAAATCTGTCATACCTAATGTGAGTTGGGTTGAGCCTGAGCTTTCCCTAAGTCCTAGGCAATCAGGAATGATAGGATTAGTGTCATTAGAACCTCAGCCTGTGTCAAGAACTCTATACCTACCAGGTGAGATTAGGTAGAAACATGGGCTAAGTCCAAAAATTTTATTTAGTAACTAAATATTGTAAGTTACAAGGCATTAACAAGGAGTAAAGAAGACTGACTGTGTGATAATTTATTGAAGGAACTTAAATAAACAACAATGGAGGATATACCTACACCATCTAAGGACGGACATAGTTCAGTTCAAAGATTAACCAAAGCACTCCGACAAGCTGCTCAACTGTTAGAGGATGCCCTAATAATGGCTAAGGGAGATACAAATGGGAAGGAAAGGTCTAAGGAGGACCAAGGAGTTGGCGAAACTAATAAGAAAGAGCAAATTACAACCACAAGAAACTCCAAACCTATAGCCATAGAGAAACGGCCCAACAACAGTAACAGATCGCACAAGAGAAAGAAGTGCAAGAAGAAAATAGTTCCCAATCCTATAGAAAGATGCCAGTATTGCAACAAAATAAATCATCGGTCCGAGGAGTGCTGGAAATTTCAGGACAAGTGTTTCTGTTGTGGCAGCCAAGACCACAAGGTTAAGGATTGCCCTAATGAGAAATCAAGCTCAGGGAAAAAATGGCAGCACAACCCAAAATAGGAGGTAAAGGAGAGGTATCATTTCTAACTCGTTTTATTGACCCTGAAGTTACATCATCAATCAATCATTATGTCATGAGTAATTCACAATTTGAATCTCTGTAGGTCCAGCTCATAAACACAGGTGAATTTGGGGACCAAATTCTTTTAAGTGGGGGAGTATGTAACACCCCGAAAATTTAGTAATTAAAAAAATGAAATAAATTGAAAATGATAAATTCAATATTAGTGAAATAGCAAAAACGTACGTGTCGTTATCGTACGTACAAAAACCCACTAGAAATTTTCACAAAACAAAATGTAGTTCAACTCTAAATAATACCACCTAATGACCCAGAGAGAAATTTGTGCAAAGGAAAATCGGATGGTCCAAGTTTAAGGCGTTTTGCGACTGAGTATCATAATCAGGGGATAAGTCAGGAAATCATTATCACACATACTTAGATAAGTCAGAAAATTAAATAAAAATCATAGATGGACTTAAAATAATATATCTAATGATCCATCAAGAAATTTGGGTCAATAAAAGTCACTTGAAGTATATTTAAGAGTAGTGTGACTTATTATCGTAATTAGGAAATAAGTTAAACAACCCATTATCAGGTGTATAAAATGAGATCATAAACTAAATGAGAAATTTATGGTGGACTCCAAACGATATGTGGGGATAGTCCATAAAAGAAATCGGATCAATGGACAACGTATGACCCATGAACAAATTCAAGTATGAAATTAGTAAATAAATAACTTCCGTATTATCGGAATGATAAAACTTACGTACCACTATCGTACGTGAGAAAACACATCAGAAAATCCGTAAAAATTATAAACCAACCCTAAATATTATCCCTAAGCGTTCCACGAAGGAATTAGTGCAACGGAAAATCTGATTGGCCGAGTATATGTCACATGTGACCAAGTTACCCAAATTAGGAAACTAAGTCGGAAGGTTGTTAACACGGAAAAATAACCCAACCATAAATTAAATAACCATGTTGGAGAGACTTACAACATTATGTATTAATAACCCATTAACAAGATTAGGCCAATGGAGCACATTTGGCCCAAGGATAAAAATTGGGACAAGAAAATACCCAGAAATTCGTGTATGTAATTATGCAGTAAGTAGGGAGGGCAATTTAGGGTTAAAATTAGGGTGATTAGCCATGTAAGGTAAGCCAAAACCGGACCCAACCCTAAGAGGTGGTTTCCTAAACCTTTGCTACCTCTTTTGGGTGAGAGAATCCCAGATTTTATGGAAAGTAGGAAACAGAATTCGCAGCCCCTTTCCTAGTCCCGTTAGGACTTGTAAATACACCCTAAAACTACAAGAACTCCTCACAAAACGTTTAGGGAAGGGTTAGCAACATGTTGGAGTCGTGAGCAGCAAGTTTGGAGCACTAGAGGAGTGGAAAATGGCTGGGGAAAACGTGGTCTTCCTCAACCTCGCTCTACATCAACCCAGAAATCTGTAGAGAGTTGTTAGCATTCAAAGGTAGGTGTTCTCGGGCCAAAATTAAAGAAAACCAACACCATCATGTAGATCTTTGAGTCTAGGTTCATTTGCACTTGGTTTGACTAGTTTTCATGGAGTACACATTGTGTATTCGTAGTTTTCCCTAAGTCACGCATAGTTAGGGCTTTTCCCGTTCTTCTTATTATACACGCGATTTGATGCCGAATGAGACTAAACTTCCTTCATGAAAGTTCTTCTACTGGTAGTCGCGATAATCTTTTATGTTGGACATTTTATCCAAAAGTATTTTTTTAGAGAGTTATAAGCATGGTAAGAGAGTCGCTGCATGATACTGCGATTTCGGGCTGCACTTAGCTTTATGTTCTGCATGTATTTCTCAGGATTTGAGACCAAATTAGATCAAACCCCAAACATCAAAGTTCTCCTTCTAGTTGTCCTCGTCATATTTCGTGTTGAATGTTTTATCTAAATGTCATTCATTAGAGAGTTATAAGATGGCAAAGTAAATCGCTGCATGAGATGTGTTTTTGGGTTACCTCTGACCTATATGTTTTTTCTGGGAGGGCCTCTAGTGTTGACACTACCTGATCTAGTGTCGACACACTGTTCTAAATTAGCCTAAAAGGTGTTCTAGGAAGGCCTCTAGTGTCGACACTACTTGATCTAGTGTCGACACACTGTCCCAATTTGGCTAGAAGGTTTTCTGGGAGCTGTCTCTAGTGTCGACACTACCTGATCTAGTGTCGACACTACTTTACCAGTTCTGCATTATTTTGCCATGTGTTTGAAGCATTGTGTCGACACCAGTAAGGGGTGTGTTGACACTACCTTTGCAAAATATTTCATGTCTTGGGTCTGATCATTACATGATGTCTACTAGCATGTGCATGATGTTATATAGTATGCATGGACCTAAAAGAAATCAACTCATTGAAAAATGGTAATGATATGAATATGATTCTAATGTGTAATTGTGATTGTCCTTATGTTCATTGGATTATCTTGTGATCTTCCCTATTGTCAATTGATATGATAAGAATATGACGTGAATATGGGGATGAATACATGTTAGTATGGACTTGTTAGTGAAGCTAATATCATGATTTGCATATGAGTTTCAATAGATACATGTTTTCCGGTGTTCAATTAATAATTGTCCATATGCATACATGCTAGGTAAAGATCTGTGACTCGTCATTTACACATTTGCACGATTAGGCACACCCTTCTTGGGGAATTGAGATCTCTCTGCCGGTCATTCCGAATCGGCAAGACTAGCGATCTTTTCCTTAAGACCTCCGTAAGTCTCTGCTCTCTATGGATCTCCACATAGAGGCCGAGCTGGTTGTACCATGAAGTACCCTGGAGATAGAAAGCACATGTCCTGCATACGATCTGTCTTAGAAACATCTCATGTCAAGACATTAATGGTTTATGAAACATGATACGTCATTACACTGCCTTTTGTTTTCTTGAGCTATTTGTCATACCTTGACTCTATAAATGATCATGTTCCTTTTACTATGAGCTTGTCATTGAAACTCTGTGGCCATAATATGAATATGTTTGTTTGACACAATATGGGACTTCGGTCCATTTGACCAATGCCTGTGCAAAAGGGGCTTGGTCCGGTCCTGGGGAGGAGCACCCCAACGTACTTATTAACAGCGGGAGTATGGACTTCTGGTGCTTGGCATAGCGCAACGAATAAGCAAGATTAGTGGAAATGTGCCTTCGTTTGATATGATAAGTTTGATTTGATCTGATATGATAAGATTTGAATGATATGTCTGTTCACGTAAATACTGATATCTATGAATATGGCCAATCTCTTTTGATATGATTCTACTCTTGAAATATCTGTCCATTGTATATGCAACTTGACATTTGATCTGATATGATATCCGTTCTACTCTGCTATTCAATCTATTAGTATTGCATGCAATGTCATCATGTTCATGTGCATATCTGCCTATTTAAAATGTTAATCATGTATATTAGTGACCGCACATATTGAGATGTAAATCCTACTGAGCTAGTTCGCTCACCCCTATCATCCTGCCCTTTTCAAGTAGTGATGAGGAACAGAGGAGTCGGATGGGGCAGGGCAAGAGTGATGAGCACCCGCCATATGAGTAGTTGACAGTTTAGGAGTAGATATTTGAGTAGTCTATGTAATAGTGAAACTTTTCTAGAAGTTTTATTTGAATAATGGACCCTTTAGCTGGTTTTCTTCTTATGTAAGGTGGTACTAGTTGAATGGAATGGAATAAAGTATACTTTTGGTGACCATACTACAGTCTCGAATGTGTTATTATATTGAATTGTGACTCTGTGCTATTCCACTGTGATACGCCTATTTGTATCGTTCACGTCTCCCGGTATTTTTTGCCTGCTAAATATCGGGCGTGACATATCAGTTGAGAGGATTTACCCAAGAGTGGTGGGGATCAAGACGCAAACCGTGTTCATAGGACGAGCAGAGGATACCATCACATGTCTGGAGTGTCTTGAAGTATTCAACAATACCTTCTTTCCGGTACAAATTCAGCAAGCCAAGAGGGAGCATTCAGAACACTTCAGCAAGGAAATTTGTCGGTGTTGGAGTATCAAATGAGGTTTATGGCTTTGAGCAAGTATGCCATATTGTGGTGACTAATAATACCATGATGGTTGAGTATTCCATCGGGGTTGAGGCCGGGTTGCAAGATGCAGTGATTCCTTTGATGTGTAGTACAGTGGAAGAGGCATCCTAAAGAGCAGCAATACTTGAAAGAACCGTGCAGCCAGGCAGTCCCGCAGATCGGGATCATGGTGGTAGTTTTCGACTTCCACAGTAGTCATCTGATGTTAGCAAAGGCAAGGCACCTTCGGGAGGATCGTTTTCATCGGGCTTTGGCAAGTGGGGAAACAAGATAAAGAATATATTTAGAGTCCTAGGTGGTGGCAAGCAGCAAGGATTTCAGCAGGTCGAGGCTATAAGCCGGAGGTGGAGGAATCCCAGCAAAGCACAGCAAGACAGCTCGTAGAATTCAGATGTTACAATTGTGATTAGCCGGGGCATTTGGCAAGAAATTGTCTGTATCCAAGGAGAGCTAGCTATGGTCGGGGGGCACCACAGTAATAACAGCAGCAACAGCCTTCAGCTGAGCGAGGTAGAGGCACACACCTTACTAGACAGGAGAGGACGAGGACGAGTGATGGCAATCACAAGGGCTCAAGTGGAGCGTCAAATCTAATTGAAGGTATTATACCGCTCCTTGAATTTTCTGCTAGAACTTAATTGATCCAGGTGCATTACATTCCTTCATTTCTGAAGATTTTATTGATAACATGGTACATCCATATGAGGAGAGGCAGTGTGAGCTTGTGGTAGAGGTACCATCTGGTGACTTCATGTTTACTACATGCTATTTTGGATGAGGTCCTATCATGATACAAGGTAACCAGCTGCCAGCTAGATTGTATGCACTACAGTTAAAGGAGTACGACATGATATTGAGCATGGATTGGTTGGAAGCATATGGGGCAGTTGTTGATTGCAGAAAGAAGAGAGTGAGGTTCAGCCATCTAGGAGGGGATATGTTTGAGTTTCAAGGTACTCCATTCTATACCCCTAAGTTTATCATTTCTGCCCTTAAGGCTAGGAAATTGATTAATGCAGGGTGTGTAGCCTATTTGGCGTCAGTTAGCTTGGTTGAGACAGGTAAGACAGTAGATATTGTACCTGTTGTTAGAGAATTTGTGGATGTGTTTCCGAATGAGTTATCAGATTTGGCACCACACAGACAGGTGGACTTCACAGTAGAGTTGCAGCCGTGTAGTATGCCCATTTCCAAGGCACCTTACAGAATGGCACCTACAGAATGGAAAGAGTTAAAAGCAACTGCACAAGAAATACTTGAGAAAGGTTTCATTCGGCTGAGTCACTGACCATTGGGAGCACCAGTTTTGTTTGTAAGAAAGAAAGATGGCAACATGATAAATGTGTATTGATTACCGCCAGTTGAATCAGGTCACAATAAAGAACAGGTGTGACGGACCTCGCCATTCAGGCCCGTTAACCCATAAGTGCCCGCATGACTCTGTCTCCCGTGATCGGGCGAGAGCCTCGCATAGGATATCAACCACATATATCCGTGAAAATATAAAAGAACATGCTAAACTATATAAGATACCACTCTCTCTCACATATTCACATGAAATGTACATATTTAGTTCCATACATAGTCATTAACAAGATCACAGCTCGGAACAACCCCCAAGTTCCACAAGTAAAAGTATACTCTGCTGGTGACGAAGGCCCAACTCCACTACGGTGCTGACTTGAACTAGAGGAGGGATGTGAATCCGCCTGCTCTCCTTCACCTGGAAGAAGAAGGGGTAAGATTCACAAGTCACTGGCTCAGTACGGTAAGTCCCCCAAAGCCGAGAAACACAATATAAATAACAAAGCTGTAAAGCATTTAAAAGAGATAACCACTTATGCATGAAGCTACAACTATAAGTAAATAAATGGCAAATCACGTACGCGTGTACAAGCTACAGTAAGGCACGCCACACATGAGTCACGAGAACTGGTTCGCGACACCAGCCACAGACCGCGAACCAACACACAGTACACCTCTCAGCCTCGCAGCCACAGACGAAAGGTCCAGCTGCCACTCCACCTCAACAAGGTCAAGAACCGTGGAGACAAACCAACACCACACCTGCAGACTACACCTATCACGTTCTAGCAAAATTACATTTACTAAATATGACAGATATTAATTACAAGAACTAACATAACGTTTGTATATAAACAACGTGTTTAGCAGAACTTGTTACATGGTATTCCTCATTGTCGTCTGAATGAGGAACAAGAAAAAGTAAACTGTAACCTATTACATTCTCATTCTATCTATTAAGAAAAGCAAAAGATGACTGCACTCCTTGGCATAAGATGGTCCTCTCAGCACTCAAGTGCCCCTTAAGCAATATCTTCATCTTATTCACCTAAAATGTTAATTGAATGAGCTAACTAGCCCAGTAGGATTCAATTCCTTTAAATCAAAAGGATTCAAATGCATATATTCAAGGTAAGACAAGTATAGATTTCTGACATGGAGTGTTCAAGATAATGAACAAGCAAGACAAATCAATAGTACGTAATGGGCAAGAACCTT
>JACBKR010004087.1:0-25761 GCA_014218235.1 Colocasia esculenta | reverse complement strand
AGTTCAAAGATTATATCTACCTGTTCTTCGCTGCTTCCAGCCATGAACCAAACTTCATTTTCATCTGAATTGAGGATTCTTCATTGCAGTCTGAGCTTTCATCATCTGACCATGTACCACCATGGCCTTCTTCTTCTTTTTGTGAACTCCTTCTTGTGGTTTATGTGCTTTCTTTCTTACCTTCTGACAATCCAGCCTTCATATGTCCAAATTTGTTACACCTTTAACACACAGGAATTTCATCAGTTTTCCTTGCGATCACCATGAGAGAAATGTTTCTTTTTACTAGACATGGCATTTTGCTTATTACCAAATTCTTCTTGTTTGATTTCAGAAATGCCTTAATTGTCTAGTGATGAAGCAAGATTATCATTATCAGTTCAGATTTCTCAGACTCAATTTTCTTTAGATTTTCCTTTATTACTTGATGAATCTTTAAGAGCAATGGTTTTTGTTTTTAGCATGTTCTTCTCTGATCTCTTAAGGTTTACTCATATGTCTTAATGATCCAATGAGTTCATCCAATGTGATTTGGGATAAATCCTTTGAATCTTCAATGACAGTTGCTTTAGTGTGCCATACAGGATAAATGAACCAAGATTTTTCTTACCAATTCTTCATTTGAGTATTCCTTACCCAAGGCTCGAAGTCCATTTATATAACCATGACCTAGCAAACATCTCAGATTTAGTTTCATGATTTCATGATAAACAACTCATAATCAGAAACTAACATGTTAGCCTTAGTCCCCTGACCTGAGATGTGCCCTCATAAAGCAATTCTAATTTATCTCACATCTCCTTGGCAGACTTACACATAGAGATTCTGAATATTTCCTTCGGATGGATAGCACATTGCAGCATGTTCATGGCGCTGTAGTTCAGGGTGACCCTTATGATCTGCTCCCTGGTCCATTGATCTTCATCTCTATGACTTCGATTGGTCCTTTTTCACAATTCTCCATACTTCATAGTTCTTGCTCTAAGAAAACCATCATCCTATTCTTCCATTAAGGATAGTCCAGTACCATCAAAAAAGGGAGGCCTATTGATTGAATGACCTTCAGCAACAAAACCTCTAGAGTCCATGATAAAGACAATCAACCAAAACACACAGCATTTGAGTAAGTATTGATGAATCAAAATCTGAAATACAGAAAATTCACCAAAGCACCTCAGAGTATAGATTTGACTCTGACCTGCTCTGATACCAGTTGTTGAGATATATGTAAGTGTGCAAAATATTGTAGCATGCATGGCCTAGCCTACGATGCCATAAAGACAATTCATCCTGCTTATTTACAACAAAACACAAATTTTTGTTTTCTGGTTCATCTAGATCAACTAGATAAATGTTACTTACTCTTTTTTCAGAAACTTGACACCTCCCTGATTTTATCAATGATTTGGCATGCATCTGACTCAAATGACTTTATGGCCTTTATCACACCATTGACTGATGCTCAGGAGATTGTGATTCAACCATCACTAGAAGCACATTATCTATTGAGTTAGAAGCATACTTACCTACCTTACTTGTGCCAATTATTTGGCCCTTATTGTTACCTCCAAACACAACTTGACCTCCATCTTTTTCAACCAGCAACAAAATTTTTCTTTATCTCCCGTCATGTGCCTCGAGCAGCCACTGTCTAAGTACCATTTGTTTTGATTTTGGGCTGATAGGCATTCCTGCATAGATGGATCAGACAAGAGGTTTTGGTACCCAAATTTTTTGGGGTCCCAATATTTCATTCATGCCAAAAAGTAATACTTTGAATCCACATTTGTTTGCATTTCAACTTGTTCAATTTATTCCAACATTGTGTTTTAGTGTGGCCAAGTTTTTTACAACATTGCATGATGGAGTTTTACTTTTGCATTTCTTTGCTGTTTTGTTGACCTTGTGATTGCTTTTGACCTTTTTATTGATTGGTTGACTTTCCTTTTTCAGCATATTTCCAGGCCTGTCAACAGTTCACTTTGGTCTGTCGACATATGTCTTCCCTTTTTGAGAAGTTGAAGTGTTTGGTTTATTTTTCACTTCATTGCTTTTAGCTTGAACTTGTTTACTTGTACTTGGACTGCAATCCACAAATGATGTGATCAATTTTTTCTCCAAGTTTCTTTTGTTTTTCATTTTGAAATCCAAGCCATGCCTTGTTATGTTTGTCTTAACTCCCAAAACAACATCAAGATTTTGCTTTCCTTTTACAAATCTTGGCAGATCTTCATTTTTTTTCCTTTTAGTTCCTTTGAATCTTTTCAATCTTTTTCTTAATCTCCTGGTTTTCATTTTGAAGGGTTTTGCAAGTGTATTTATGACTTGTTTTTCTTTTTTCATTTTCTTGGAGTTTTTCTTTCATGCAATCCATTCAACAAGGTGGCTTTCCTTTTCAATTTTCAGTAACTCTATTTCTTTGGTTAGGATTGCAACTTGTTCATCATTGTTAGTGCTATTAACAAGTGGGTGATTTTCTTTTTCAGTGCTTTATTCTCAGATTTATACTGATAAAATTTTTCAAACAGTAAGGTATATGTCTCTTCTCTCATTCATCAATAGTTTATTTTCAAAGGAAAGGTTTACCTCATTGGAGTCTTCACTCCTTGCCATTAAGCACTGGATCTCTTCATCATCAGAGCTCTCTTGAGCATCTCATCTTCATCTTCATCACTCCAAGTTGCCATCATGGCCTTGGCTTTCTTATATGAAGATTTGTCCTTTTTCAGCTTCTTCTTGAGCTCTGGGCATTCACCTCTCATGTGCCCTTGTTTCTTGCACTCATAGCAAACAATCAACAGATTTTTTGTTAGATCAAATTTGTTTGAGAATCTCTTTTTGGAAGAGTTTTGAAGTTACCTGATCCTTTCCTTCTGACTTGAGGAATTTTTTGAACTGTCTAGTGAGCATTGCCATTTCATCACTCTCACTTTCACTAGATGTATCAATTTCCTCATTTTCTTGTTGAACCTCTTTCTTGGAGCTTGAAGAACCTTTGTTAGAGGCTTTTAAAGCAATGGACTTTCTGGATTAACCTCAGTTTCCTTTTCTTTTTAGATTTATCTCATAAGTCATAAGGGATCCTATCAATTCATCAATTTCATTATTGATAGGTCTTTAGAGTCCTCAATGACAGTGGCCTTACTATGCCAAGAGGATGCAAGAGACCTAGTATCTTCCTTATTAAGTCACTCTCACTGTACTCTTTCTTTAGACCTTTTCAAGCCATTAATAATGATCATGAATCTAGAAAACGTATGAAATAGTTCATCATTTTTCATTTTGACATTTCATATTCAGATACAAGCATGCTAGCTTTAGTTTCCCTTACCTCTGACGTACCTTCATATATTTGTTCCAACTGTCCCACATTTCCTTTGCTGACTTGCATGGTGGAGACCCTTGAGTATTCCTTCGGATGCACGACACATTGCATCATATTCAACGCGCTCCAATTCAAAGTTCCTCTGCGGATCTGTTCTCTAGTCTAGGTGTCTTCGTCAGCGGCAGCTCATATGGACCCTTGCTAATGATCTTCCACAGCTCATAGTCTTGAGCTCTCAGAAAGACCTGCATACGTTTTTTCTAATATGTGTAGTCAGTGCCATCAAAGAAGGGAGGCCTAGACACTGAGTGTCCTTCAGCCAAAAATCCCTTGTTAGTTTCCATTAAACAAAATCTCTCCTGATCGTGAGATCATGCTCTTAAAGCTGTAAATCGGAGAAACCTAGCTCTGATACCAATTGTAAGGTGCACGGAATCACCTAAGACAGTAATCTAGAAGGGGGGTTGAATAGATTACCACCAATTAAAAATAGTTTACCCTTATTTTCGATGTTACCACTACTTGATGAATCTTAAACAAGTGAATCAAATTCGGACTTTAATGTGTGTCATTGTGATTTGGGAAATTAGCAATCTATCAAGCATGTGAACAAATATTCATGCCTACCATACATCTAATTAAAAACATGCAAACCACAAGACATGAAGATTTAAGGTGGTTCGGAGTACACAACTCATGTATCCTACGTCCACCATCCATACACACACACAGAAAAACTGCTTTAAGCAAGTTCAACCCACAATCACACACGCACGGTGTCTGAGGCACCCACACTCAGAACAGCTACACACGTGGTTCAAGCACAAGGAATGCTCAAACCACTACCACACACACAGATTAATGAAAAGTAGAAAGAAAGAGGAGTTTAAGTTGAAGATCAATCTAAAGATGAACTCCTCGATGTGGTCGTCCTGAAGAACTTCAAGCTTTGAGTTGATGACAATCAGATGATGTAGATGAAGCTTGATTTGTGGACGAACCGGCTTCAACTCCTCACACGATAGATCTCCAGAACATGCAAGAGGGTTAAAGCAGAGCAAGTAAGAGAGACCTTCTTCTTGATCCTTGATTAGGGTTTTTGTGTGGAGGCTTCTTGCTGCGAAAATAACTCCATATGTTCTATATATGTGGTGTTCAAGTTTGGAGAGTCGTGTCAAAAGAACAAACCCTAATACAGATCACTGCCAGTCACATGATGTGACTTATCCTGCGTCTGTCGACAGGTACACTACAGCTATCGACAGGTACTGCTGGAAACTGGCTTCCAGAACCATGTTGGTCACTGGAATCCTAGGGCTGTCGACAGGCGACCTCTGGCTATCGATAGGCAAGTCTGATCTGTCGACAGGTACACTTTATCTGTCGATAGCTACTACTTTTTAAGTGCTTCCAGTAGCTTGTTTGTTACTGTCTTGTCTATCTGTCGTCACATGGCATCTTGGATGTCGACAGTTGAGCACTTGATGTGTATTTCCAGTCTTTTGCACTTGGATTTTGTTGCTTGTCTTGGTGTGTTCATTCACATACCTACATGAAAGACATTCTAAGTGAGACATCATGAATGCATAGATGGTTATAAAGTCATTTTTTATCTTTCATGTCTTGATCATGTATTTATCTGTTTGCAACATCAATTATGTCAATCATGTCAATCATCAAAAACATTTAAGCACCATCATACACATTATACCCAACAGTCCTACGTCCAGTCCCCAGCAAACTTTTAGGATTTCACTAAACAAGGGTAGTCCCCCTTAAGGACATACGACACCCAGACCATGCTGGTCTTCTTCTCTTTCCTAGGTAAGAAGGTAGCCCACTTCTTTTACAGGCTTAGAAGCAAAACTGCTGGCACAAACCCCAGCATGGTTAAACCACCAGACACAAGCTGGTCTTCTTCTCTTTCCGAGTAAGAAGGCAACCCACTGTTTCACCTCAGCCAGGTGCTTCTTTCACGAGCTCAGAATCAACTCACTGATACACCCCCAGCAGGTCTTCCCTTTAAACAAGGGGAACACTGGTACAGACCCAACTGGTCACCACTTGGCGCAAGCTGGTCTTCCCTTCTCAACAAGGGGAATGCTTGCACAACAAGCCTTCTCTTCCAACCAAAGAGGAAAACTTCTTTACACAGAAGCAAGGATCTGAAGCCCCTAGATCAAGCTCAAGATACACAATAGAAAATACTTGATCTGAGACAATGCCTAAGAAAGAAAGAGTTTACAGTAAAATACTCTTCTTAGGCTAAACCCCCATCTCTCTCTCTTTCAAATACACAAAGACACACAGAGAGAGAATGAGAAAGAAGGAAGACGGATTGAATGCTTCAGCTTTAATGGGCTCGAGCTCTCTTCCTTTCTGCTTGAGTGTATATGGAGTTGGATGCTCACTGGATGTACACTCCTCGAATGATCTTCAGTTTTTTTCCATCTTCTTTCTTTAGTCATTGCTTCATCTTTATATGAAGCAGATGAAAAGGATCTGTTGAAGAATAGTCGTTGGAGTTTCTTTGGATCCGTTGAGTTTCCTGGCTCTTTTCATTTTCTGCTCTCCTTCTGTTGAGTCTAACGATTGTCTTCTCGAGTCTACTTGCTATTTGGAATGAAGGAAGATGCTTCAGCTAGTGCACAATTCCAAGGATGCCAGCAGCAGGTCTAAGATGTTGACTATGTGTAGAGGTGGATCTGCAGATATTAAATGCAAGGCAGATGATCAGACTTTTGAAGTCTTTTGTCAAATGGTTGATACCTCTTTTTGCCTTCTATCTGTATTTCCTGCAGATAGCTAGAAATAGAAGGTTAGGTGCTTTTTCTTTTGTTGCAGGAGGGAAAATTCTCTTTTTGTCTTATGTCCATGTTTTCCTGCTGACAGCCTGTTGTAGGAGCTTTTTATCTGTCAGAGAAATGACAATACAAGATTTAGAAAGTCATTTGAATTTTCAATGGGTGCCAAAGGTATTTTGAAACGCAATTGGTATAAGTCATAATAGCAGTCGATATGAGATTAAGTTTATAACATCAATCGTAGAAATAGAGAGGCAATCGATATTTTCTTAAAGTAATCAATGTTACAAAGGCAATCAATGTTTCATGAAGGTAATCAGTATGTAACTTCGACTGTATGGAAGTCGGAGTGAGAAACAACTGTAATCGATGCATGAAGGTAATCGATGTCCAAGATAATCAGGCTAAATAATCGATGCCTAAGGGTAATTGATGTTTGAGTGCAATCTATGTTTATGGAATCGATGTGAAAGTATAATCGATGTTCATGCAATTGATGTTTAAGATATAATCGATGTGAACATATAATCGATGTTCAAGAACAATCCATGAAGACAATCGATGTTTGAGTATAACTGTAATAAATGTTTGAGACAGTCGATGTTCAAAGAGTAATCAATGTTAAGACACAGTCGATATTCAAAGAGTAAACGATGTTAAGAGGAAATCAATGTTTAAGACAATCGATGTTTAAGTATAAAAGACAATCGATGTTTAAGTAAACTGTAATCGATGTGCATGTAATTAATGTTATATTAAAACAGTAATCGATACCACTTTGACTGTCCAGGAGTCAGAGTTGAACTAGTTACTTCGACTTCTTGAGAGTTAGAGTAAGGACTACTTCGACTTTTCAGGAGTCAGAGTAGAAGATTCATACAAAGACTTCGGATATGAAAACTACAATAATTCTATTAAAAATGATATTGAATACATTAATAATATTTATGATAATCATGAGTTTTGTTATCACCAAAATAAAAGGATAGAATATAAGAGTGGTTCAACAGGTGTGCCCTGCAAAGGGACTGTTCTCCGTGTTCCCCTTGTGTGGGAAGAACTGTGTTGGGGTTTGTACCAGTAGATTTACTTTTGAGCCTGTGAAGAACTGGGTTGGCTTCTCGCCCGGGAAAAATAAGAAGACCAGTGGGTATGCTGGGTGTTGTGCCCCTTGTGTAGAAGGGAAAACCAGTGAGGGGTTGGGTGTTCTATGTCTATTGGGGGACTGTACCCTGATTAGTGAAATCTCAAGAGTTTGCTTGGGGACTGGAAGTAGAACTTCCATTCGGGAAGAGCCAAATCAGGATAAATCCTTCTGTGTCTTTTAATGTGTGATTACTTCCGTGCCTTAAATATTTATTGCACACAATATTATTCATTAACCAAATTTAAAGTGTTTACTTTTTTTATTCAAATTTCTACATCAACCTATTCACCCCCCCCCCCCCAAGTAATCCTTGTCTGCCTTGCTGTCGAGGGCCATCAGGGTATTTTTATCTTTTTAGTCAACAGACGAGCGATTAGAACGTTCATCGACAGGTGTGTACTGTTTTGTTTAGTGTCGTGATGATAGGGTCTATAGTGACAATTTATTCTCTAATTAGAGGGATATATAAAGCAATGTAAAATTAAGACGAACAGGTGCAAAAATAGACTTTTAACAGGGTTTATGATGCAAATATCCCTTTGTCCAATTTGGGTTAGGATGGGAGTTAAATTCATGGCCAACCTATTAGGGTAGGTTTAAGAATCCAATTCTAACTCAAACTTCTTATTTTTAATACTTTAATACCCTTTTTCTATTTAGGTAATATTTTAGTTACGAGTTTAGGGTATTTTCCTATTATTCTTCTTTTAAAAATCTATGTTTTTGGCCCAATAAGTTTATTTGGCCAATTTACCCAAGCCCATTATTTTTGAAATTTATCTTATGGGATTTCGCTATTTTAAATAGGGAATAATAGAGTTTCAAATTTTATTATATTTTTCTTACTTGAATTTATTCATGCGCTATGAGAGGTCTATTGGTCCAATTTCGATAATGGGTCATCAATACCCAATGTTGGAGGTCTCTCTGACATGTTCATTTGATTTATGGGCCCGTTATATTTCCGTGTTAATAGTTTTCTGACTTAGTTTTCAAATTTGGATAATTAGTCACGTTATGACGTGCGCTTGGCCAATTGGATTTTTCGTTGCACGAATTTCTTCGTGGAACACTTAGGGATAATATTTGGGGTGATTTATAATTTTTACGGAATTTTTATATGTGTACTTGCACATACAATAGTGGTACATATGTTTCTATTGTTTCGATTTAAAGAAATTATTATTTAGAATTTTTAGTATTAATTTTTTGGGTTGCTACATCCTCTCCCACTTAAAAAGAATTTGGTCCATGTATTAATTTTCAAGGTATGCATTCTCATGAGCAAAACTAAAGAAATTTCGACTGTAGATTGTTCCATGTACTAGGACAAAACCCACAAGTTTCATAATTTTCCATCGAGCCAATATTTTCTTCTTGATTTTGAAGTTCTGCAAACACCTTGACCCCGAACCCTCTTTTTAATTCTTGATCTCCATATATATTAAACCCCATGCTATGAATGTTTATGGAAAATACTGATGCATGTTAAGCATCTTTTGCCCCTAAAAGCCCTAATTTTTATCCACCCTACTACGAATTAATTCTCTCATCTCAACTGTTCACTGTGTCATGCACTCCATGTTTGACTTGAATAAGGCATATCGAACTCTATCTATTTTCAAATTACTATTTATTGTAGTACTCACATATGTCTAGATCAATATGCAACTTGTTTCATGATTTTTCATCAACTATACAATTAGTTATGATTTTTTGAATCACCCTGTGTCAAATAGGGTAAGTCTGGCCCGCAATCCAATACACTGTTCTTTCCCTGTCGGACTCGGACGCAGACCCTGTGAACATGACGGCCCGATAGGCTGCGTTCACAGGGCCATCGCGACAGCGCCTTCCATCACGATCTAATCGCGACAGGGCCTGTCGTCGTGATCTGCTGCCCGATCTGACTACCTGTCAGCAACCCCGTCGCGATCTGCCTGCTTGTTCATACAGCCCGTCGCGATCCTTACAAGGCCCTGTTGCGTTCACACTTGATCCCGTCGCGACCCTTACAGAGACCCGTCGCATTCTGAAGTTTTTCTTGAAAACCTGCTATTTTTGCAAGTCTTATTTTTCTACAGTGAACTCATGCCCTGTTAACTCTCCTAACACAGTAAACGAAGCTGATAAATCTTGGACATATTTTAATTAATTTAAGTTATTCACATGACTCTTTCATATTCCATGATTCTCTTTGTCACAAGCACACACGTGAACCATCCAATATGGCTTAACTTCGCATGAAAATTGTCACATGTACATCTAGAAATTTATTTCAATTACATATATTAATTGCCCTATTTTTAAATGAACTTGTCTACGATTCTCATGATGTTTTGGAACACCATTATCGATGCTCCACTATTCTAGAATTCCTCTAGAACGTCGGGTACATGTTTCTATATACACACTCTTTTGACTTGGACGAACTCTCCGTCAGATACTCCTTCTGCCGGACTAGTGAATCCTTGTTCAAGGCCTCTGTAAGTCTCCTCTGTCCATGGATTCCCACATGGTCGACAAGCTGGTCTAACACCTATGACACCTCTAGGGATCAGCAAGATCCAAACGGCCTTAGTTGCTCTCGCTCTTATCTTGAATCACGCCAGACCTCTGGACCTGTGCATAACAAGGCCAGCGGAAGGGTTGTGTATTCCACCTGACTGCCAACACCGTACGCGCGTGTTGTGCAACTGTTACTAACACTTGTTACTCGACGTTTCATGTGTAATGACCATAAGATCTCATCCATATTCTACTCGCTCATCTATTCACATTCACTATACTATCTCGTCTCTCTCGTCTATTCATCTCGTACTCTCTTGGTACCCTTTGAGCTGTGTGCTTCTACTGTTTTGTATTGTTCATGACTGTCTGGTGCTAAAACGAGTCTTGTGACTCTACTGACTTGAATGCAAACTGTGTAGGTCACGGAGAGTGTCTGAGGGGCTCCAATCTAGTCTTGGGGGCAAAGAGCCACCCGAAAATACCTGCAGGGGCTATAGATGGTGTCTGCATTTGCACCGGTTATGACTGACTGTTCTGAATTAGCTAGACATCTGACTGTTACACTGTTACTATTAGTCTGTTGATTCAGACGTACTGCACTGTTACTATACTGCCACAGACTGTTCTGAACTGCTACTGTTCTGTTATGGAGCGACTACTGTCGTACTCTCTACTTGCACTACTTGATACTTGCTATCTTGAGTTATTACATTCTATCGTGACTTGATCACATTCAAAGTGCTATACTCTCTCGTTGTCTATTGACAATAAAAGTGTTATATTTTCTCTCGGCTATCTACGGATAACCAAAGTGCCATTACTATTTCGATTGACGAAAGTTAATAAAAGTGCTATACTATCTCGATTGATGAAAATCAATCAAAGTGCAATTTACTCTTTACATGACCATCTACTATCTCTCTCCTTGCTATACATGTCGCTTGCTATTCTTGACAATGTCATTACTTGCTATTGTTGTTATCATTTCTAGCGTGACTTGACTTTAATCATCGTGCTATACTTGAATCATCTGCTATCTGAACCATGTTACTTGTGCTATCGCTTTCTCGACTTTACATGACTCTCTCTATCGTTAGTTACTCTACCATTTAAAGTATTAATTATTTAAAGCCTGCTTGACTATTGAGATTTAAGTCCTATTAGGCGTTATTGCTCACCCTTCGTTATTTGTTATTGTGTCTCAGGTAAGTTGGACAATGACGTTACACACACCAATGGGACAGGACCAGAGTGATGAGTGACCTGGAGTCAGTTGATGAAGTCACCCTAGCACAATGGAGTCTAGTAGTTATTGCTTTAGATTTCTTTTCAATGTAATGATGTCATTGAGCCCTATGTATTGGCTCTGAATTAGTGGTTGTAATAGTCTTAGTGATTTTATAATGAAATCAAGAGTTTATTTCAATTAGTGTTCATTAGATGCTCTGATGTTTGCGAATGTATGCACAATTGTCGTTACCATACTCGTTGCTCACGTTTCCCCTTCGATTTATTCTGCTGCTAAATTGAGGGGCGTGACAGTTGGTATCAGAGCCTAGGATGTCCTTATTAGGATATTTTAAGCCTAGGGATGTTCTAGGTGAACTGCCATGACCGTGTCTAAGTCACCACCATACCTATGTGAGAGATTAGGTAAAGCTTGGGTTATGCTAGGAGCTTAACTATATGTATAAGCACCCTATGTTTAAAAGAAATTAATAAGTATTATTTGCTCGCAAGAACTAGAGGAGATGGCTGGCGAGCATGCATAAATGTAACGAATTACAACAGACTGTACAGGGGTTAACTCAAGCCCTTAACAACGTGCCAGCAGGAGCAAGAAATGGGGCAGGAGACTTATATGGAAACTTTCAATGAATAAATCCCCCTAGGTTTAATGGAAACTCCGGATCCCGATGAAGCTGAAAATTGGGTGAAGGCGATGGAACGGATCTTTAGGTTATGTAATGTTCAAAGCAGGAGAAAGTCCTTCTGGCAACCTTCCAGTTGGACCGCGATGCTAGAGCCTGGTGGAAGCTGCCAGTCGACAATTACCCAACATCAACATAGAGTGGGATAAATTTTTACAACTCTTCAACCAAATATTTTTTCTAAGAGGATTGTGAGAAGAAGGCAAATGAATTCGCCATTTGAAACACGAATGATGTCTGTAGCAGAATATGAAGCGCAATTTGAAAGACTAGCGCAGTATGCACCACATTTGGGGAGTAGAGAAAAGATGAAGGCAAAGAGATTTTTAGAAGGGTGAGACCTGCGTTCTGGGAAAAGTTGGCTCCACTAGACATTGAAGTATATTCAGTCATGGTATTGAGAGCTCAATTAGTCGAGGACACCATGGAACTCCTTGAAAAGATCCATAGAAGAAGGTGTTGAAAAGGGAACGTGCTACTCATTCCAATGATAACAAGGAAGAAATACAGTAGATAGCAAGAGAATGAAAGGGAAGTGAAGCGAAAGGAATTTTGTAATTTTGTAAAAAGTCAGGGCATCAGATTGATAACTGTTGGAAGAAATTGGGCAGATGCTTGCGTTGTGGAGTCAACAACATCGAGTCATCGATTGTCCAACAAGAAGAACCAAACTCCACGCCAAGGACGATTACAAGCCCTTGTGGATAAAAATCCTGCTAATGAGGGTGGACAAGGTACTATCACTAAACCCTTAGTTTTAATTCATGTTATTTTTGCGATAGCAAAGCCCTAAGTGGGGAGGTGATGGAATGAAATATCCATAGTAAATTGGTAGACGTATCATATCATATGAATTTGGGGGACCAAATTCTTTTTAAGTGGGGAGGATGTAGCAACCCTAAAATTTAATATTTAAAAATTCGAAATAATAATTTTTAAAATCGAAATAATAGAAACATACGTACCACTATCGTATGTGCAAGTACACATCTAAAATTCCGTAAAAAAATTAAATCACCCCAATATTATCCCAAGTGTTCCACGAAGAAATTCGTGCAACGAAAATCTGATTGGCCAGCATACGTCACAACGTGACTAATTATTCAAATTTGAAACTAAGTCGGAAAACTATTACACGGAAATATAACGGGCCCATAATCAAATGAACATGTCAGAGAGACCTCCAACATCGGGTATGATGAACCCATTATCGAAATTGGACCAATGGACCTCTCATAGCCCATGAATAAATTCAAGAAAAATATAATAAATTCTGAAACTCTATTATTCCCTATTTAAATAGAGAAATCACATAAGATAAATTCCAATAAATAATGGGCTTGGTTAAACTGGCCACATAAAATTTATTGGGCCAAAATAGGGATTTTTAAAGAAAATATAGAAAAATACCCTAAACTCGTAAAAAAAGATTACCTAATATAAAAAGGGTATATAAAGCATTAAAAATAGAAGTTTGAGTTAGAATTGGATTCCTAAACCTACCCTAATAGGTTGGCCACGAATTTAACTCCCATCCTAACCCAAATGGACATGGCAAGCTTGGAAGGAGGTTAAGAATAGGAATTCAGAATTAATAGGAGTTAGAGACTAATTAGGAATTAGATACATAAACAAGCATAAATACTTTCCTAAATCCCCCATGGCTGTCCCTAGCTCATACCCAAGGCTTGCTAGACCAGAGGAGAGGCCAAGGAGGAGGAGATTTCATGGGAAGAAGCCTCTCAAGCTCTCTCTCTCGTTCTTCATCAGTTCTAGCCCTAGAAGAGGAATCGAGTCAAGGTAAGCATTCTCACGAGCAAAACTAAAGAAATTTCGACAGTAGATTGTTCCATGTACTAGGAACAACCCCTCAATTTCATAATTTTCCATCGAGCCAATATTTTCTTCTTAGATATTGAAGTTCTGCAAACACCTTGACCTCAAACCCTTTTTTTAATTTTTGATCTCCATGTATACTAAACCCCATGCTACGAAATTTTATGGGAAATACTGATGCATGTTAGGCATCTTTTGCCCCTAAAAGCCATAATTTTTATCCATCCTACTACGTGAATTAATTCTCTCATCTCAACTGCTCACTGTGTCATGTACTCCATGTTTGACTTGAATAAAGCATGTCGAACTCTATCTATTTTCAAATCCTATTTACTGTAAGTACCCACGTATGTCTAGATCAATATGCAACTTGTTTCATGATTTTTCATCGACTATACAATTAGTTATGATTTTTTGAATCACCATGTGTCAAATAGGGTAAGTCTGGCCTGCAATCCAATACATTGTTCTTTCCTTGTCGGACTCGGGCGCAGACCCTGTGAACGCGACGGCCCCGCCTTCCGTCGCGATCTGATCATGACAGGGCCTGTCGTCACGATCTGCTGCCCGATCTGACTAGCCTGTCGCAACCCTCAAGCGACCCCATCGCGATCTGCCTGCCGTTCATACAAGCCCGTCACGACCCTCAAGCGACCCCATCGCGATCTGCCTGCCTGTTTTCATACAAGCCCGTCGCGATCCTTACAAGGCCCTGTCGCGTTCACACTTGATCCCGTCGCGACCCTTACAGAGACCCGTCGCGTTCTGAAGTTTTTCATGAATTTTGCAAGTCTTGTTTTTCTACAGTGAACTCATGCCCTGTTAACTCTCCTAACATAGTAAACGAAGTTGATAAATCTTGGACATATTTTAATTAATTTAAGTTATTCACATGACTCTTTCATATTCCATGATTCTCTATGTCATATGCACACACGTGAACCATACAATATGGCTTAATTGGCATGAAAATTGTCACATGTACATCTAGCAATTTATTTCAATTATATATATTAATTACCCAATTTAAATGAACTTGTCTACGATTCTCGCGATGTTTTGGGAATACCGTCATTGACGCTCCACTATTCTAGAATTCCTCTAGAAGGTCGAGCACTTTGCTTCTATATACACACTCTCTTGACTTGGGCGAACTCTCCGTCGGATACTCCTTCTGCGGACTAGTGAATCCTTATTCAAGGCCTCCGTAAGTCTCCTCTGTCCATGGATTCCCACATGGTCGATGAGCTGGTTGTACCCTAACAACTATGAAACCTCTAGGGATCAGCAAGATCCAAATGGCCTAAGTTGCTCTCGCTCTTATCTTGAATCACGCCAGACCTCTGGACCTGTGCATAACAAGGCCAGCGAAAGGGTTGTGTATTCCACCTGACTACCAATACCGCACGCGCGTGTTGTGCAACTATTACTATCGCTCGTTACTCGACGTTTCATGTGCAATGACCATAAGATCTCATCTATATTCTACTTGCTCATCTATTCACGTTCACTCTACTATCTCGTCTCTCTCGTCTATTCATCTTGTACTCTCTTGGTACCCTTTGAGTTGTGTGGCTTCTACTGTTTTGTACTGTTCATGACTGTCTAGCGCTAAAATGGGTCTTGTGACTCTACTGACTTGAATGCATACTGTGTAGGGCACGGAGAGTGTTCGAGGGGCTCCAATCTAGTCCTGGGGGTAGAGAGCCACCCAAAAATACCTGCAGGGGCTATAGACGGTGTCTGCATTTGCACTGGTTCTGACTGACTGTTCTAAATTAGCTAGACATTGACTGTTACACTGTTATTGTTAGTCTGTGATTCAGACGTACTGCACTGTTACTGTACTGCCACTGACTGTTACTGAACTGCTAATGTTGTTATTGAGCGACTACTGTCGTACTCTCTACTTTCACTACTTGATACTTGCTATCTTGAGTTATGCATTCTATCGTGACTTGATCACATTCAAAGTATTATACTCTCTCGTTGTCTGTTGACAATAAAAGTGCTATATTTTCTCTCGGCTATCTATGGATAACCAAAGTGCCATTACTATTTCGATTGACAAAGTTAATCAAAATGCTATACTATTTCGATTGATGAAAATCAATCAAAGTGCAATTTACTCTTTACATGACCATCTACTATCTCTCTCCTTGCTATACATGTCGCTTGCTATTCTTGACAATGTCGTTACTTGCTATTGTTGCTATCGTTTCTAACGTGACTTAACTTTAATCATCGTGCTATACTTGAATCATCTGCTATCTGGACCATGTTACTTGTGCTATCACTTTCTCGACTTTACATGACTCTCTCTATTGTTAGTTACTCTGCCATTTAAAGCATTAATTATTTAAAGCTGCTTGACTATTGAGATTTAAGTCCTACTGGGCGTTATCGCTCACCCTTCGTTATTTGTTATTGTGTCTCAGGTAAGTCGGACAATGACGTTACACACACCAATGGGACAGGACTAGAGTGATGAGTGACCTGGAGTCAGTTGATGAAGTCACCCTAGCACAATGGAGTCTAGTAGTTATTGCTTTAGATTTTTTTTCAATGTAATGATGTCATTGAGCCCTATGTATTGGCTCCGAATTAGTGGTTGTAATAGTCTTAGTGATTTTATAATGAAATCAAGAGTTTATTTCAATTATTGTTCATTAGATGCTCTGATGTTTATGAATGTATGCGCAATTGTCGTTACCATACTCGTTGCTCACGTTTTCCCTCTAATTATTCCGCTGCTAAATTGGAGGGGCGTGACACTCACTGCCATTTGAAGCTCATTGTATATATTTTATCTAAGTATACATTGACTTCCTTGTAAACGCTCATAACGATTACTGTTTCACTTAAACAATGATTTCCTCCGTAGAAAATCGACTTCGATCCTACATCGACTTCATATGTAAAACATCGATTTCGGCTCTACAACGACTTCATAATTAGAACATCGATTTCGGTTCTACAACGACTTCATAATTAGAACATCAATTTCGGTTCTACATCGACTTCATATTTAGAACAACGATTTCATCTCTACATCGATTTCTGTAAGACCCAACTTCCCGGCTTTCCTCCCAGTGTCTGGGATGACTGGCCACTAACGCGTCCCAGCTGGGCGACGCGTTAGTGTCGCGTCGGGGCTGCCCGATGCGACAGTTATCCCTGTTGTAACGCAGGTGTGCGCCACGTTCTTGTCGCGCCCGAGTTGCCTATCGCGTTCTTGTCACGACCGGCCAATGGGCCACGACAGTGTTTGTCGTGTTCCGTTGTCGGTCGTCTAACGCCTGTCAGAGTGGCAGGTGTGTCAGTACGACCTGTCGCGTTGTCGCGGCGCCCTTGGGGGACACGTTCTTGTCGTGGTCCGTTGACCCATCGCGTTAAGGTTGTTAATGCGACGGGGCGGTTCGTTGCGTTCTGGGGCTGGGGGCTTAAGGAGCTGGCCGGCTGCCCCTTTACCCTCTCTCTCCTTCTTCCCTTTCCCCTCTTCTCCGGCGATGGGGAGGTTCCACTCTGGCGATCGGGGCATGGTGGCACCGACGGGCTCGTGCGGAGTGGTGGTGCGGCATCGTGGAGCAAGGAGGAGATGGCCGTGCGTCATGAGGCCCTTCGTGGGTTCGGTTCTTCATGAAAGGTAGGGATTACTTGAACTCTTCTCGATCTGGGAGATCGGGAGCTCTTCGTGCTTTCTAGCTACTTTAGATAGCTTCCCATGCTCCATTCCTTCGTGTGTGCATGCTTGTATGGTTTGTGGGTGGCCCCGGATTGAGGATCCCGTTGGTCTGCCTCCCTGCTAATGTCACGACGGCTCGGCGCATCGCGACATCAGAGGAGGCGTCGGCCCGGTCGAGCGCGACCTTATCGCGACGCGGTAGACAGTCTTGATAAGGCCGTCACAACGCGCTTCCCGGTCGCGATAGGGTCGCTGTCGCGACTGGTGTTTTTCGTGGGCCCGGTTGTGTGTCGGCATGTACCCCAGGGCAAGCCTTGCCCTTAGGACCTTCTGGTAGGGAACGCGGCTGGTTACCTCCCTGCGTTCAGTGACCGAAGGTGACACCTTCGTGGCCGTGTCCTGGAAGTGGTGCTAGGAGGGTCGCGTCTGTCTAATAATCGATTGACTAGCGGTCAATCGATTATTAGCAGAGCGACGAGTTTCCATGCTGTCTGGTGGTGTTCCGAGGTTCTAGCTGTTTGTACATGCCTTGGTTGCCGACGGCCCTTTTGAGGTCCGTGCGTGCCTCTCACTTGCTGGGCTTGTCGTGTGTTACAAGCCAGCAGTCCGACGTGGTTCCTATTGTGCTTGACCCGCATTTCGCCCGGTGCTTGGCACTTGAGGGCTTGTCCCGTTCAGAGGTTGTCTCCATTGCCTGGGACCCCCATCCTAGGGAGCCTATTGAGGGAGTGCTCCAGGCTACGAGCGTGTTGCAAGTTGACAGCCGGCAGGGCGGACTCTGGAGTTGAGGGGAAAATGGTGGTTTGGGGCAGCGGTGCTGAGTCGTTTGTAGAGCTCTCTTGTCTAGGGCAGGACGCCAAGGTTGTTGAGGCGGTTCTCTTCTCGACGCGGCCCAGACAGTCCCTTGTCTCACTGCCTCTCTCTACATTGGTTTCAGAGCCATGTAGTGGTGTCAGGCGTGAGGCCACAGCTTGGCCAGGCTGCGGTGTTGCATGCGTTGTGTGTTCCTGTGGTGGCTCTGTCTTGCCCTTGCGCGGCGGCAGAGACAGGAGCTAGGCTAGCGAGCAGAGCGTGCGAACTACAGGTCCCCCTCTTGGCTGCTAGCGGCAGTGGCTTGGTTGCTATTATTGTGACGGTGTTCCTCACGACGTTCCAAGTGTTATCCATTGCCCTAGCTTGCACAGCGGTTATAGCTTGGCTGTGACTAGTTTCCTGTGGCGTCATTGGTCTAGCCTTATGCAGACCTATGCTTCTGGTGGTCCCCGTTTTGGTGTTCTCTGGTTCTGTGGTTCCGTTCTTGGGTGCCAGTCTGTAGTGGCACTGGTGTGTATGGCTTCCCGACCTTGCAGTGTATCCGGGGTCCAGGGTGGTTCTGCTTGTGGGCCCTCGACTCTGTGGAGGTCTGAGGTGGCCGTGCTTGCGGTGAGAAATCGTTCTCACTTGGTTGTTCCGTGGTCTCGGCAGGTGTGTCGAGGGTTGTTCCGCTCTGTGTGCCGACTCGGTTTGTTCTGCGGGAGTCGTGTGTGTGGCCCAACCTCGGTTGGTGGTCGTGGCGTTGCGTTGTTCTCTTTCGCTGCTTAGTAGTATAATGCTGTAGGTGTTACTCGCTTTACAACTTTCTAGTGTAGTTTCCTGCTTACGGAGTTCCTGCTGCTCTGGCTGGTGAGGGACTAGTAATCTCTACTGAGCCTTGTTCGCGAGGCTCACCTCCCTACTTCCTTCAGCTAGGGGCTCGTTGTCGCGGGAGCTCGGTGTCGGACGGGTTGCGGAAGTGGCTGTGGCGCCGTGTGTTGTCAGCAGCAGTGAGAGCTGAGCGTTGTGAGCTCTTGTAGCCGAGTGAGCTGAGAGTTGTGCTTTGAAAGTCCTCGGGATATGCCCCTTAAGGACTGCACCTTTCTTCTTGTACCTGTGCTTTGCTTGGGACACATTGTACAGACCTTTGTATATGTACATATTGTTATATTTATTTAAATTCAGTACATATCTCACTAGACTATTTCTTCTAACCCTTCCGGATCTTCGGAACCATGGGTGGCGGTGCGACCCTTAGGACCCCTGGCGAGGGTCCGGGAGGTCGAGTCGTTATATTGGTATCAGAGCGAGGAGTGTACTGAGATTTGTAAGGAAGTAATAACTATAGTTGTCCCAAAGAAAGGTACTAGGACGTGGCTGACACCGTCCGACTAGTGTTAGGCTTGTGCTTTCAATTGTTTTGCAGGTGTGCGGCTTCCCTGCAAGGTTCGTGCGCGTGCTGCAGTTTGCAGTTGTTGTTGTGCCGCGTGTGTGGCGAGTGTGGTCGCTCGGCGGTTCGTGCCATAGCGGCGCGGTTGGCGCTGGACTCGCTGGCAGTGGTCTTCCTTGTGTGGAGAACGCTTCCTGGCAAGTCCAGGTGCAGTGCTCCTGGTAGTCTTCGGCGCATTTGAGTGTGCGTGCGTCGCGAAGGCTGAGAGAGCCTGCGTGTGTACTGGCCTTCACTGGTGCAGTGTTGTTGTCTGCGGAACCAGTCGAAGTGTCTTTGCCTTATTGGCTGTGCCCCTTGTTGTTGGGGTGTGTGTTGTGTTGGTCTTGTGTGCGGCCTCCTGTTTGTGTGCTGTGCTTTGCTTGGTCGGCATTGTTGTCTGGGCTAAGTAGATGTTCTGTGTGCCATGTTGCATCGCTGGTTAAGCACTGCGACACTTGTCTGTGGTTGTTGTCGGCCTGGTGCTGACTGGTTGTGAGCTCTGGTGAGTGCTCCGGAGTCTTTCTATGTTGGTTCTGGCAGAAGTGAGTTTCCCCAGAACCGTTTGTTGTTGTCCTGGTGAGGGTTTCTCTTAGAACTGTTTCACGCTCGTTTCTTTTGTTGCCATGCTACCTCAGAGTCTGAGGTGTGCTGCTGGTTTGGCTGGTGCGTTCTGGCGAGTTTTCCCAGAGCGTGCCTTGGTGGTTCTGGTGGAGTTCTCCCAGGACCTGCTTACGTTGCTTCTGCAGTTTTGCTTGCTGCAGTGTTCTCTCTGATGGTCTGTGTTGTTTTGGTCATTGGGTTGTGCATTCTGGTGAAGGTTCTTCCCAGGATCGCCCTTTGCGCTTATGGCGGAGGTTCTTCCCAGGAGTGTTTGTGTTCGTTTCGGGCACTGTTGTGTTGTCCCTGTGGTTCGAAGTGTGCCATTTGGTTGGCTGAGTTCTGGTGAGGTTCTCCCAGGACGGCTCTTGGCGCTTTTGGTGGAGGTTCTCCCCAAAGCTGCATCGTGTTGTTTTGGTCATCGTTGCTCTCTCTCTTTGTAGAGATGAGCTATCGTTGTTTCCGGTTGGACTGTCTGTGTTACAGTCTTCTTGGGCGTTGTCGGTCGAGGTGTTGTGCCCTTGGCCATGCGTCTGGTTGCTGTGTTGGCCAGCTTGCCTCGTTGTTCGTTCTGAGTTTCTTGCTGCGCTGGTGGGACTTCGTGTGTCCCCGTGGTCGGGTGGTTTGCTTCATTTGTCCCATTCCGCTGTGGTTCTTGCACCAGCTCTCTATGGTGGTGAGTGCCGTAGGTGCTCAGCTGGTGCTTTGCTTGCTTTTGGAAGCTCAGTCTCGCGTTGTGGTTTGCCTCTCGCGTGTGGAAGAGACTCGTTGTGTGTGTCTCCTTCCTCTGCTTTCCGCTGGTTGCTCGGGGGGGGGGGGGGGGGGGGGGGGGGGGGGGGGGGGGGGGGGGTGGGGGGTGGTTGGGGGGGGTGGGGGGGTGCTCCACTGTGGTATTGTGTTGCCGGGGTGTGCATCGTTGCGACCTTCTGGTGGAGTCATCTTCCCTTGAGTTGTTTTTGGGTTGAGCTGGTTGCTCCCCTCGTACCGACGTTTCCTTGTGGCACAGTGGGTTGGTGGACCTGTTTGTGCTATTTGTCGTTGTGATTGTTTCTTGCTGCCTGCCTGAACCAATTACGGCATTGGGTCCCTGTTGGTTTAGTGCGAGTAGTCCCTTTCCTGTTGGCTGCAGGCGTGAGCGTTGCTCTGCTGTGCACCGATCTTTTTGCTTGGCTTGCTCGTGCGAGCATTTCTCTAGTGTGTGCTCGATTGTGCCTCGGCTCATGCCTTGGAGGCTTTTCATGTCGTCATCTTGGTGTTTGGCCTCTCTATCGGTCGCGATAGAGGTGGTGCCTCTTGCTCTTTGCGCGCTAGGGAGTCGCTGTGTTCTTTTGCTCCCCATGAGGCAGAGTCGATACTTCGTATTTTTGTGCCTTAAGGGTTGGGGCTGGCGTGGCTGTTGTGCCCTCTCAGGCTTGTGGTTTTTTTCATATGGCTTTTTGGCAGGTCTCTTGCGAAGAGTCCTTCCCGTTAGTCGTGTTCTTTCGGCCGTTGGTGCACCTGTGTTGCACTATTTAGTTTTGGTTGCTTGTGGTAGCACTGTGTGCTCATGCTCGAGTGTTTTGGTTTCGTTCGTCCTGGAGCCTGGGTGCATTGCGTTGTACCTTGGGTGGCTCCCAGTGCTGGTGAAGCACCATGTATGTGCCGGGTGTCTGTCCGTGAGATTTGTGTGTCGTCTCACGACTTCGCTCGGTGTTGGAGGCGTTGAGCTTTCCGCCTCTGGGACACTTTGTGCTGGCCTATGCCTCGTGGTCGTACCATTACCGTTGTGGGGTGGCTGCTTTGCCTTGTCTAGGTAGCCCTATCAGTAGTACGTCAGGCTTTGGTCGTGGCCAGTGTCCCGGTTTTCCCTCTCACTCCAGGAGCGAGTGTGTTTGGTTGTGGTACCCTGCTTCGGTCTGGGTCCCTCTGAGGTCGACATGCTGTCCTCGACCTCTGCAGTTGTTTCGGTTCCCGTATGGTTGCACGTTTGTGCAGTGGTTGGCACATTGGTACCCACGCTGAGTCCTGTGTGCGCGTGGCGGGTGTGCTGCCAACGCTCATTGGCTCTTCGGGTGTGCGTGGTGTTGGTGAGTCTAGAAGTCGATGGCGGAGTCTCCTATCGGTTTGTTCGGTGACAGTGAGGCCTATTGGCTTGCTAGTACTCGACCACGTGGTTTGTCGACGTTGGGAGGTGTCCGGTTCGACTTACCTCAGGCGTCTTATGTGCTTCCATTGCGGTGTTGCCACGTTGTGGAGCGTGTAACTCCCAGTTTTTTGTGGCTCCCCGTGCGTTGGTGTCCTTGTCGGACCACGAGGAAGGTCTGGGTGAGATCTATGGTGACAGTGGATGTCATTTTCGCACGTTGAGGTTTCTCCGCGTGCGTTGCTGTCCCTGTTGGACCACGAGGAAGGTCTGGTGAGACCTAGTGGTGACAGTGGACGTCGTTCCGTGTGTTGCGGATCCTTCGCGAGTGTGGTGTTACTATGGTTCTCATCGCTCACGTGGCCTCTCAGTTGGGCTGGTGACCGGTGCTAGCTGCTGCTAGTAGCGTGAGGCCGTCCCCTTGAGACTTGTGGTGGGTTCTCAGGTGTTTCTCGTGTGGTTGTCAGCAACTGTGCACTCTGTCAGGTTTTGCTAGCGACAGAGTGAGTTGCTGACCAGCGTTTCTCACGTTGCTGTCGGCAACCACATCCTCTGTCAGGTTTTGCCGATGATAGAGTAGGTTGCTGGTCGGCTGGTCCCAACGCGGGGTCTATTGGTGGCTGCAGCCGTGTAGTTTTCGGCTGGCGTTTTCCGCTGTTCGGGCCAAATTTAGCGTCGCTCGCGGACGGGGGGTTGTGTTTCATTTGGGCACCCCACATATGGCTGGAGTGAGCCATTGGTTTTCGGTCGTGTGCTCCACCCGTGTGTTTGGAGCATGTTGTGCGAGCCGTTGGTTTTCCGACTTCGTGTGCCCGCACGCATTTGGCGGTGTGGTTGTTGCCACGAGGAAGTCGTGATAAGACTTAGTGGCTTATTCGCATTGGTCTTACATTTACTCCCTGTATTTCGTTTCGTGCCTCGAGATCTTTTGGGCTTGCCCCAATTTCGAGGATGAAATTGTTTTAAGGGGGGTAGAAGTAAGAACCCGACTTCCCAGCTTTCTGCCTGGTGTCTGGGAATGACTGGCCACTAATGCATCCCGCTGGGCGACGCATTAGTGTCGCGCCGGGGGTGCCTGACACGACAGTTATCCCTATTGCGACGCAGGTGTGCGTCACGTTCTTGTTGCGCCCGGGTTTCCTATCGCGTTCTTGTCGCGAACGGTCAACGGGTCGCGACAGTGTTTGTCATGTTCCGTTGTCGGTCATCTGACGCCTGTCAGAGTGGCAGGTGTGTTAGTATGGCCTGTCGCGTTGTCGCAGCACCCTTGGGGGGCGCGTTCTTGTCGCGGTCCGTTGACCCGTAGCGTTAAGGTTGTTAACGCGACAGGGCGGTCTGTCGCGTTCTGGGGCCGGGGACTTAAGGCGCTGGCCGGCTGCCCCTTTCCCCTCTCTCTCCTCTTCTTCCCTTTCCCCTCTTCTCTGGCGATGGGGAGGTTCCCCTCCAGCGATCGGGGCATGGTGGCACCGGCGGGCTCGTGCGGAGTGGGGGCGCAGTCGTGGAGCAAGGAGGAGATGGCCGTGCATCGTGAAGGCCCTTGTGGGTTGGTTCTTCGTGAAAGGTAGCTCTTCGTGCTTTCTAACTAGTTTAGATAGCTTCCCATGCTCCCCTCCCTCGTGTGTGCATGCTTGTATGGTTTGTGGGCAGCCCGGAATTGAGGATCCCGTTGGTCTGCCTCCCTACTGGTGTCGCGACGGCTCGACGCGTCGCGACATCAGAGGAGGCGTCGGCCCAGTCGGGTGCGACCTTATCGCGATGCGGTAGGTGGTCGCGATAAGGCCGTCGCGATGCACTTCTCGGTCACGACAGGGTCGCTGTCGCAATGCGGTTCGGGTCGTGACAGGGTCTGCTGTCGTGATGCTTGCCCCGTCATGATAAGACTGTCGCAGTGCCCTCCCTCGTCACGATGATGTCGTGATGCCCTGGGGGTCGCGACAGTGCCTGTGTCGCCTCGGGTGTTTTTTGTGGGCCTAGTTGTGTGTCGGCGTGTGCCCCAAGGCAAGCCTTTCCCTTAAGACCTTCTGGTAGGGAACGCGGCTGGTTGCCTCCCTGCATTCAGTGACCGAAGGTGACACTTCGTGGCCGTATCCTGGCAGTGGTGCTAGGAGGGTCGCATGTGTCTAATAATCGATTGACTGGCAGTCAATCAATTATTAGTAGAGCGACGGGTTTCTGTGCTGTCCCGTGGTGTTCCGAGGTTCTAGCCGTTCGTGCGTGCCTTGGTTGGCTGACGGCCCTTTTGAAGGTCCGTGCGTGCCTCTCGCTTGCTGGGCTTGTCGTGTGTTTACAAGCCAGCAGTCCGGCACGGTTCCTATTGTGCTTGCCCTGACTTTCGCCTGGTGCTTGGCACTTGAGGGCTTGTCCCATTCATAGGTTGTCTCCGTTGTCTAGGACCCCATCCTCGGGAGCCTGTTGAGGGAGTGCTCCGGGCTACGAGCGTACTGCGAGTTGACAGTCGACAGGGAGACTCTAGAGCTAAGGGGAAAATGGTAGTTTGGGGTAGCAGTGCTGAGTCATTGTAGTGCTCTCTTGTCTGGGGCGGGACGCCGAGGTCGTTGAGGCGGTTCTCTTCCGGCACGGCCTAGACAGTCCCTTGTCTCACTACCTCTCTCTGCATTGGTTCCGGAGCCACGTAGTGGTGTCAGGCGTGAGGCCGCAGCTTGGCCTGGCTGCAGTGTTGCATGCGTTGTGTGTTCCTGTGGCGGCTCTATCTTGCCCTTGCGCGGGGGCAGAGATAAGAGCTAGGCTAGCGAGCAGAGCGTGCGGACTACGGGTCCCCCTCTTGGCTGCTAGCGGCATTGGCTTGGTTGCTATTGTTGTGACGGCGTTTCCTCACGACGTTTCCAAGTGGTATCCGTTGCACTAGCTTGCACGGCAGTTATAGCCTGGCTGTGCCTAGTTTCCGTGGGCGTCGTTGGCCTGGCCTTGTGTAGACCTGTGCTTCTGATGGTCCCCGTTTCGATGTTCTCTCGGTTCTGTGGTTCCATTCTTGGGTGCCAGTCCGTAGTGGCACCGGCATATATGGCTTCCCGACCTTGCGGTGTATCCGGGGTCCGGGGTGGTTCTTCTTGTGGGCCCTCGACTCTGTGGAGGTCTGACGTGGCCGTGCTTACGGTGAGACGTCGTTCTCACTTGGTTGTTCTATGGTCTCGGTAGGTGTGCGAGGGTGCTTCCGCTCTGTGTGCCCGACTCCGTTGGTTTCTGCGGGAGTCGTATGTGTGGCCCGACCTCGGTTGGTGGTCGTGGCGTTGCGCTGTTCTCTTCCGCTGCTTAGTAGTGCCATGTTGTAGGTGTTACTTGCTTACATCTTTCTAGTGTAGTTTCCTATTTTCAGAGTTCCTACTGCTTTGGCCGGTGAGGGACTGGTAATCCCTACTAGGCCTTGTTCGCGAGGCTCACCCCCCTACTTCCTTCAGCTAGGGGCTCGTCGTCGCAGGAGCTTGGTGTCAGACGGGTTGCAGAGGCGACTGTGGCGCGGTGTGTTGTCAGTAGCAGTGAGAGCTGAGCGTTGTGAACTCTGTAGCCGAGTGAGCTGAGAGTTGTGCTTTGCAAGTCCTCGCGGTATGCCCCCTAAGTACTGCA
>JACBKR010004086.1:0-25667 GCA_014218235.1 Colocasia esculenta | reverse complement strand
TGTACCATGCCCAGCACAGGTCCCACATCACTCGGCTCCTCATTCTGCCCTTTCCCTGCATAAAACACAACAAACTTAATGTCAAGATCGATTGCCGTTTAAAATAGATTGACGGCAAGACTGTTGCCGTTTACAAAAACTTGACGTCAATAGGGTGGCCATTTACTTTGGGTTGACGACAAGGTATTGGCCGTTAAGTTCATCAATAGATGCCCACATCCTTGCCATTAAGTTCACCTTGACGGCAATGACTTGGACGTTTATAGGAACTCGACGTCAACTTAGTTGACGTCAAGTTCCTGATGGACCCGACGGACTCTCCTTTGTTTCTCCCTCTTTTCCACTTTTACAGCTACACTCATTCACATATAGGGAAGGGTCTGGGGGGACTGTTTACTTACTTTCGGTCGTTGAGGGGCCCTTGGGGTGCCTCCACCTCCGTCTCTTCCTCCCCCTCTCCATCATCACCCGCTGAATCTCCCCCCTCCAGCGCGCTGCCACGGCCTCCGTGGCCACCTCAACCTCCTCCTCAAGGTTTTCCTTCGCCAACGAGCTTGTCACCTCCTCATCCTCCTCCATCTGACGAGGGTGGGTCCGTAGGGCCTGCTTCTTCTCCTCACCATCGGGTGGGGAAACCCACAGTCCAAGTACAAGTGCAAGGGAAGAGGAAAAAGCTTGGAAAGCTTGGTAGATTGAGAAGAGTGAGAACAAGAGAAAGGGTGAAGAAGGTAGAAGGCTGCTCCGGCGGTTGGAAACAAGGTGAAGAGGCGCCAAAGAAGGCCTCGAGTGGAAAAAGCTGTGTTTTGAAGTTGACAAACAATCTAGTGGCCATTGAGTTTTGGTTAACGTCAAGGGGTTGGACGTTTAGATCTTGCTTCAAGACGCCTTGTCAGACCACCGTGCCACGGTTAACGGCACACTTGTGGATATCTACTTATCGGTTAACATCCATCGATGTGGATGTCTACCTTATGTCTGGAAGTTAACAACATGTGTGGTTGACGTCTACCTGGTCTTGACATCCATCGATGTGGACGTCAACCCATCACTCACAGAAACCCTCACAGAACATACAAAGAGCACAATTCAAGGCATATAACACATGGGGCTTAAGGCTAATCACTGTTTATTCACTAAAGCTTTTGTGTTACACTTACTGGAATAAGAAGAGTACATCATCTTGCTCTACGAGCCATAAAGAAATCACATGAGATCAGACGAATGGTGTCAACATACTCTTTGTAGGTCAGAATGTCGTTCCAATTCCCCTTCAATGCTTGTCCCACCTTTTGGTTAATGGTATACTTCTCCCATGTCTTCCTAACCTTCTTCATCAGCTTCTCATTCTTGCCTGGGATGATCATGGTAGCACAGTGAGATGAAGCTGAGATTCCCCATGGTACTTTTAGCTGATGCTGGCACTGGTGTGGCTGGTACACAACCATCTGATCAGGACCAGTCAGCCACAAGTCTCTGTCCTCTCTGGTGCCAACTCTGAACTCAATGGTTCTCATGAACAGTGGTCTCACTATAAAGTCCTCCACTGGGAAACAACCTAGGTAGTCGTGCCAGACATCTCTGCTCTTTTGGTGTGCTGTCACAGACTTAATCTCATCTTCTAACTCATACCATGCCCTGCTACAGTACACAGAACTCTGAAGGAAGATTCTAGAAGGGGCAGGTTGTTTCTCAGCATAATCAAACTTCAGATGAGCTTCCATCCATACCTGAAGTAGAAACAAGCTCCCACATGTGTGTCTACCTAGGCTCATTGTAGTGAGGGAGCTGTAAAGGTATGCCAACACTGCAGGGGCAAGTGGCTGCCCATGCCACAGTAGAGATAGGATTCCTACGTGCACATACAGAAGGAAATCACCACTGGTAGGGAACAAGAACACAACGGCAAGGAAGAGTGTCAGTCCACGAGTCGCCCTCTCACCACCTATCTCTTTCACATGCTGGATCAACCACCACACCAGCCGATCCAGGAAGATCCCATTCTTGTTGGTCATCCTCAGCACCTCCTTCTTGTCCTGCACATTGTCTGCCAGAATCTCTTCCTACGGGAGAAGAGGGGTCATAGCATCATACTCCAGGCAGTGTTTTCAGCTCAAGAATAGTTCTACTTCTTCCAGAAGCACGGTTGCCTCAAACCCTTAGAACACAAACGTATGTGTGTGCGGATGCCATCGCTCCACGAGTGCTCTTAGAGCATCGAATCCCCACCACATGTCCTTCATGTTCTTGGCCAGAACGACCATGAAACTCAGGTTCCACGCCTCGATGTAGCTTCTCATGTCAATTGTTAACGCATTTACAAGGTTGATTAGCCAGGAGAAGGCTCATACCTGGCCCTGACTTGGGAAGGTAGGCACATCCTGCACATCCAGGAAGCACCATGAGAGGGTGGTTTGGGGCGTTTTCAGCAAGAAAAGAAAGCAAGAACAGATGTTACATACCTCTCCATTGGCCAGTCAGGTGCTCAGATGCCCCAGAACCTTGCTCAAAACACCTAGGTTCATGCTCGTTGATGTTCCAGTTGACGAGGAAGCCATGGAAACTTGCTGCAGATCGTTTAGAAAGTCTCTGGTTTGGAGATGAGGAAGGGAGGACGGAGGTTGAAGAAGGAAAATTCCTAATGGCCTCCCAATTGTGATTTTTTTGGTTTCATCTGTAGACAGGTTAACGTCAACATTGTTTGACGTTAGTGCACTCTTGACACCAACATATGTGGACGTTTACTTTTGTAGATGGCACACTATGTGGATGTCAACTGTACGTTAATGACAATCGATCTTGACGTCAACTTTGGCAAATTTTCAAAGCTTTCTCATTTATGTGGCCATTATTTCTCATCTAGTGTTTCAAGTTCTTTTGCAGGACATTTAAGCACAGATGATGCTTCAAATCCGAGAACACTCATGCGACCTTGAGTGTTGTACAGGTATGTCTAACATAGGTTTAGTCACCAGAGGCAAATAACTTAGCGGCCGTGAACCCAGAGTTCCCCTTTACCAAAAACTATGATGGGTTTGTGATCTCCCAGTTATTTGTTTGGCCTTAGAAAATTTCCCTGGTTCTAACTTGCATTTTAGATAGGGAACCCACACCAATGTGCATTTAGTATTTCATGGCTAACATTCTCTTACTAATTCAAAAAAAATGGAGATTTTCCTCAATTACTGTGGCACCTAGCTCAAGTGGCCAACCAAATCGGCACCTCGCCTTCATCCCTATCAAGCCGATGTTGAACTTTTGTTACCCAAACAGTCCCACCAGGCACATCACTGAGTTATCATTTCAGTCAACCAATCTTATTGAGTTCACATGAACCTTTCGCTAGTCATGAGCATAATTATGGATTTCCAGCCTTCCAAACAATGATTCCAGTTAGAATCTTTGATGATCCTTTGAGAGTACAATCAATCCCTTTTGTCTTCACAACCCCCTGATTGGACAACTGTTCTGATTATGTCAGCGGGTCTCGACAGATTTTGGTTGTGAGATTTCCCTGATTCAACTGTCATATTACGACTCCTTTGACTTGGACAACACCAGAAACCAGTCAAAGTCCTACTTGGAAATGCCGGAAACCCTACCATTGGGTAGATCACCCCCTTACCACACACTTGTCTCTCAGTCGATTCATTACTTGCTTCTAGCCTAACTCATTTGTATGGCTTGTTAGAATACTTATCCTCGGGAATGGCCCTCTTTTCAAATCTCCGAGTCCTTTGTTTACCGAGACACCAACTTTTTAGTCTGCTCCACTCCCTTGCAAGATCAGATGTCTCGGAGGGGCATTTGTAGATGCGAGATTTGGCCCATTTCCGCGTAGGTCCATGGCTCAATAAAACTTGTTTGACCCCTTGTTGACATGCCTCGGATCCCATGTTAACGTCAACATCGATTGCCATTTACCCCATGTTGACGACACAATACTTTGACGTTTACTCAGGTTGACTCCTGCATGAGGTTGATGGCAACATCAAATGACGTCAACCTGGGTTTACCTGGTTTGCGAAACTGCCCGAGAATCTCACCCACTTGCGCCCCTACCTCGGCCATGCAATGCTTGGAGCCATTCCCAATGGAAAAATAGGCCACCTTGGCACCCCCTTGACCCAGTAAAAGTCCTATCTGGTGTCCTCCCATTGGCCTACACTTTCTACTTGGATTGCCTTATGTACAAGTGTGTTTCCTCACACTTGAGCATCCTATGCTCCCTAGCTCCACCCCCATTGCCTATATATGAAACTCTTTAGCCTTCTTAGGAGGGGGGGGGGGGAGATGCTGGATGAGCCTGAGCTTTGATGCCTTGAGAGGAGAGAGAAAGAGCCCTTTGAGCCTTGACAGCTTCCACCCTTCATTCCTCTCTACCTCTCATCACTTGGAACGTCCATGAGACTTCACCACGAGCTGGAGGAGTCCACCAAGCAGCCACAAGAGTCTTCAAATGAGGATCATCTCCCTATTCTTTTTCTCTTTCCCTTCTTCCTTCCTTAGTCTTACATGTTAGTCACTCCTCACACACACACACCTAGCACGTAGTGCATACTCCCACACACCTAAAAGGGGTTTTCTGAACCAAAAACGGAAGGAAGAAGGGTGGCCATAGCGTTTGGCCACCCCTCTTATCAAGCCCGCAACCGGTACGTGGCTCACCTTTTGGGTCATTCTTCTTTACTTCAGAACATTTACTGCACTTCAATAGAGTTTTATAGAGTTCTCTTTGTCGCAGAAGAACCTTCAGAAACACCGCAGAGCTTCTTCCTTTTGGCCGGCCGAAGGGGAGAAAGTCGGCGTCCTACCATCGACCGCTCACGAGGCCACGTCGTCGGCACGATCTAAACACTTCATTAGGCACAGGTAGGGCCCTGGCGATCACACCCTACTCATTTGCTTGCTAGTTTCTTTGTTTTCTTCTCTTCTTTCTTCGGTCAACTTGGTCAAATGAGGGTCAACGTGAAAAGAGGACAAGGACGTGATCAACTAGCCAGCACAACTCACCCACCAGAGAGCAATGTTGGGGATCTGGAGATTCGAAAAACCAAAATGTCTACAAGTGAAAAGAGGGTTTGTCAACAGGTCACTTTATCTCTCCGCCCTTATTCCACCTTCTCTCTCTCTCTCTCTCACTCACACACACACACACACACACACACACACACCACACACACACACACACACACACACACACAACACACACACACACACACACACACACACACACACACACACACCACACACACACACACACACACACACACACACACACACACCACACACCACACCACACACACACACACACACACCACACACACACACCACACACACACCACACACACACACAACACACACACACACACACACCACACACACAACACACACACACACACACACACACACACACACACATTCTTACTGAACCTGAAGACACCTTTAGTAGGAGATACCTTCAGGAATACATAATCTCCCACGGAAAATTCCCTGACCCTTTTCCCTTCTTACTGAACCTGAAGACACCTTTAGTATACCTTCAGGACTACATATCTCCCACGGAAAATCCCTGACCCAATGAAACTCTTGTCCCCCACTTCAGACCAGCAGATGGGGGTCCTACAAGGTCTTCCGTACAATGCTTCATAGGATGCCATACCAATAGTACCATGGTAACTATTATTATAAGCAAATTCAACTAGTGGTAGATGGTCGTCCCAATTCCCATGCCAATCTAGGTTGCATGCCCTCAACATGTCTTCTAAGGTTCTGATTGTCCTCTCTAATTGTTCATCAGTTTGGAAGTGGTAAGCTGAACTGAATTTTAATTGGGTCCCAATGAACTTTTACTATCTCCTACTGCTAAGTGATATATAGTAGGCTTGATCTTGGAGCTGTAGCAGCTTCCTAGAGGGGTTTGGGCCTTCCAGTTCTCTGTGGATCTTCTGTTGGTTTTCCCCACACTAGGTAGGCATAACCAGATGTTCATCACCGTCCCGATTTTCTTGTCATTGCAACATGATTTTCTGCATGCTATGTTATGATCTCGTTGGTAAACTGTTATGACTCTTTCTCTCTGGGATGGTATTTTAGGATAGTCTTGTGTTTGGCATGATACATGAGTTGTCAACCGTGACGACTGTTTCGTCCCACAAGTTAAACGTGGGTGATTAGGCTCAGTCCGCTGGGCGATAGTTAGTTATATATACATACCTATTTGCTTCTTGTTTCAACAGGATATTAGTATATGTTAAACCACCCAGGAAAGATTTGATGATGCCTTGATTTGTTTAAGTTCTGTAACTGACTATCCTTGCATGCTTGTTATCTGCTTTGTACATTTATTTTCTTTCCCATGTCTACTCTACATCTTATGTTTGGTTCTGTCTACTGAGTTCCCTTAGAACTCATGTCTTTGTTCACACCCATTTCAGATGTTTCAATCTGAGGAAGTTCCCTCTCAAGACAACCTCCATGCTAGGCTTGTGCGCTGGGCGACCTCTTGCATGTTAAAAGATGTTTAAGCGGTGGCTACACCTTTTGTATTCAAACTTCTGGCATGTAAATTGTGAACAAACTATGTTATTGACTAAACCCACATTTGATAACCTTTATGTTTTGGTTTCACATCCGATAATAGATTATGTTTCGACTTCAGAAAATTTTCTCAGTCCACACAGTAAAGATCAACAATCAGTTATACTTCAACTTTAGAAAGTTTTCAAAGTCCACACAGTATAGATCAATAATCGATTTTGCTTTGACTTCATAAACTTTTCGAAGTCCATGTAGTAGAGATAGATAATTGACTATGCTTCAACTTTATAAAGTTTTCTTCGGAAACGTTTCTAAGTCCGCTCAATAGAATCATTAATGATCATAGTTTTGGTATTCTTAATCAATAATTGATTATGTTTCTAACTGTGAGTTGATTAGGTGTTTCAATGAAATGCCTCAACTACTTCTGCCTAAGCAATGTCTAAATACTCGTGATTTCATATATTGTCTGATGCCATGAATATTTTATTCATGCAAGCATGCTTGTAAGGATAAGTGCCACACCTTGAACTGAGAAAATATTTTGTTCTTCATGAACGAGATCATGATAGTGGGGAATAATCCATCTTAACCAATGCAAGAGATATAGTGCACACACATAACACATATTTTTTCAATTTTCTGGTTTAAAAACTCAAAGACTTGATTCATTCATAACATAGTGCCAAAATTACAATTTCCCAACACAAATAATTGACATAACTTTGTAGAAATCAACCTAATCAAACCTACCTAGAATAATTTATAACAAATTCTAGCACTAAGACGGTCTTCACCGCAAGCTCCCTTCAACTCTAATGTGATCCGCCAATTAAACCGAACCCTCAAAATTTTCCTTCAAACTACTTAAAAAACATGTGTGGACCATTATGAGACCACAGCTCAGTAAAACAACTTGCAAATTTCCCTTGACAACAATGTCAAAACTTTTCAAATTATTTGTTAAGTCTCACTTACTGATACATAACTATACACGTATATAATCAATCATTGAGAGACAAACATCACTATACAAATCTACTTTAAAATCGATTAGCTTATAACTACAAAGGTCGGAGTCTAATAATCAATTACCACAGCGTAACAATCGATTATTGAGAAAACACAGGAAAACTATTCGACAAGCTCACTATTGTACTAGTGAACTTAATCGATCATCACAAAAAACACTTGGCTACCAAAAGCCACACATATCATATACCTAAATTGGTTATCGAATGAAATGTAATCAATTAACATAGAATAATACGTATGTCACAAAAAACACAAGGTAACTTAATCGATTAACGAATGAAACACCGTGGATTACATCATAGTTCTAAGCCACAAAGTTACTTAATCAATTAATGAATCAAACTTAATCGATTAACATAGCATTTGTATAAAACTTAGCCGTAGAAATCAAAACCACACAGTGAGACATAATCAATTACATACACAATGTAGTACTTAGTCGTAGAAACAAAACAAAACAAAACCACAATATATACACATAATCGCTTATCATAACACATATAATTGATTATAGTCTTACTATCTAGTACTTGGTCACAAATGGATTGAAACATCATAAGGAAGCATAATCAATTATTGCATAATTAATTAATTATGTATATTTTGTATAGAACTTAGCCAGAAAAATAAAAGACTTCACACAGTGGAACATAATTGGTGTATGTGGCTACTTAATCGAATAGTTCCCTTGTATGGGACTTAGCCGAAAAATGAAACAAAATAGAACAATGTGACATAATCGATTATCACACAACTAATTGATTATGTGTACACTGTGTACGAGTTAGTCCAAAATGAAAAACTTCTCACAGTGGGACATAATTGATTATTGTAATAATTTAATCAATTATATGCACAATGTGAAACTTAATCGCAAAATAGATCAAAACGTCACAAGGAGACTTACTCAATTAACGTGATAACTTAATCGATTAATTCTCCCTGTATAAGACTTTGTTGCAAAATGATTCAAAACCTCACAACGAGATTTAATTGATTAATGTGACAACTTAATCAATTAGCTCACTATATGGACTTGGTTGTAGTATAAATTGAAACTTTTATAGTGAGACTTAATCAATTAATGTGACAACTTAATCGATTATTTCTCCCTGTATGGACCTACTTGCAAGCACAATTTTTACCATACTACACATAATCAATTATCTAGACACATAATCGATTAATTGAAATTATGTAGTACAGGAAACCAACAGAAATTTAATTGAACTTCATGCCATTATGTAGTACTTTAATCGCAAATCAACAAAAACTCCATACAGTAATGCATAATCGATTATTGTCTCAACTTAATCGATTATATAAACACTGCATAGCGCTTAGTTGATAATGAATACAGGACCAGCATTGGTCACAGTGAGACACAATTGATTATATAGAACACTTAATCAATTAGTGCCTACTGTGGCACTTGACTAAACTGGGACTTAAACCATTCACATAAAGCATAAATCAATTAACTAGCAACATACATAGAATACATAATCGATTATTGGTATCCATATACTTATAGATCAGAATCAGCTAAACTTATGCATATTAGACATACCCTACGCACATACTACCATCATGTTATGATATCACTGTCCAAAAAAATCATGTTATGATGTCAAACAAATGGCTTATCGGACATGTATCTAACCGCAACATTAGGAGCCAAATACAAAATAAATACCTTACGTCTAGGTATTCAATGTTAAAGCCTTAGCTAACTGTGTAGTGTGGAACCAATTGTTCTGCCATCCATTACGTTTTACCTCAATTTTTGGATTTTTTTTTTCACGTACAAATCATATGTTTTACGAATCAAAACAAATTTGAACATAGAACAATCATAACTTTATCATTTAAGTAAATGTTATAATTTATTGTTTCATTTACTTAAAAGATTACGTGTAAATAAGGTAGTACACTCCATTTGAATCCAATAAAGATATAAAAAATCATATCTCTTACCAATAAAAAGTCAACTCTCCCATTTAAGAAGAAAATCACGATTTTGGTGATTCCATCAAAATAACGACTTTCTAATCCCTCATAATTTGGCCTATCTTAAAATTTTATAATTCAAATAACCCAATAGAACACTAAAAATCCAAAGTCTAGTGAAAAAAGTCAAACGTACATATAACTTCTTCAAGGGAGCCACTCTCTTACTGACTAGTCATATGTATGTTTGACTTTTTTTCACCGAACTTAAGATTTTTAGTGTTTTATTTGGTTTATTTGAATTATAAAATTTTTAGATAGGTCAATTATGAGGGATTAGAAAATCGCTATTTTGATGAAATCATCAAAATCACGATTTTCTTCTTAGACGGGAGAGTTGACTTTTATTAGTAAGAGATATGATTTTTTTGATATTTTTATTGGATTGAATTGGGAGGTATTTCTTATTTGTATGTAATTGAAACAACAAATTATAACATTTACTTAAATGATATAAAATGTAAATAAGGTATGAGTTCAATGTCATCCCATGTGAATCATTGAGCCCATTCTCATACCTGGCATATATATGTTACGTATATCCATTTATATATGCCTTATCATGTATATATATATATATATACACACACACATGTGAATCGATTCGGCAGAATCGGATCGGATCAGAAGATTCCAATTCTATCCAAATCGGCGATGTGGCAAACCATGCTCTCTGCAAGCTAATCTCCATGTTAGAAGCATGATCCCCACATTTTTCCTAATTTTTATCATACATATTGTGAGTATTTTGCCCCTCAAGTTCATGCATCTCCATGTACTGATCTCTTGTTCTTCCTCTCAAAGCATGATTAATCCATATTCTCTTATTAAATTTCTAATTTTTATACGTTTCTATGCATGTTAGCTTCGTTCAAAACAAGTTTGGTAATTTTTCATACTTCCTACGTTGATATTTAAGTGTTTTATTGCATGTGTGTCTTTTTGAGTTCACTGTAAGGTGAAGGCGGGAGAGATAGAGCTCGCTTTCTTGAATGAGGTCAAGCGATACACCACTTATAGAATGCGCCCTACCCCGACGACACGTTAACTTAAGATTAACATAGCGTACCTCAAGATCGCCTTCTTAACGCGGCCTTACCCCTGATCGCGTTATGATAGTGAGTCGGAAACCCATAGTTTTCATGAAAACTTTACTCTAATTCATGCTTTAACCACTGCTGGCCCTCTATTAAGTCTTAAACACACTAACAGAAGATTTAATGTTATTAAACATGCAATTATTCTTTAAATAATCCATATGATCTCTCTCTTACATCCATGATTCTCTTTAATTGCAAACAACTTTCATGCTTCAAAGCTCAATATGTTTTAAAATACCTCCAAAAATATCTGATAATTATATTGAAATTTTCACTTAAACCCCTATTAATGATGGAATAGTTTTTGTTCTATCGCCGTTTTGAAACACCGTTACTGACATTCTGCTGTTCTAGAAGTCTTCTAGAACACTAAACAATCGTTTCAACACACTCTATTGGCAATGTGAGAACCCTTCATCGGGTATTCCTTCTGTCGGATTGAAACTCTTTTGTCGAGGCCTCCATAAGTCTCCACGAGCCTGAAATTCCTTTAGGACGCTGATTTGGTTGTACCATCAACACCATTACACCACTAGGGACCATGATGGAACCATATTGCATGATCCAACCAGCCAAATTATCTTCTCTGTGAATGCGTCCCCCTTGCTGACCGCGTTCTTAATGTGGTAGACAGGGTGACCGCGTCTTCTCTGTTAATGCGCCCGACCCCCTGACCGCATTCTTGTCGCGTCTAGGGAGTAGGCCGCATTCTCTTCCAGACTGCCAGTACCCCAGAGTAGTGTTTGCAGTAGTGACTATCAATGTTTTATACTGATGTTTTGCGTGCATTACCTTGAAACTCTCGATTTGTCTCTATTCTCTCGTCTATTCACTTTCTCTCGCAATAACCTCATTTATTCGTCTATATTTCTTATCTTTTTCTTGGAACTCGCTTGGCCATCTAAATGCGATTGTCTAAATAAAATACATGACTCAATGCTAGTGCGTATAGGGGCATGTCTGGTCCTGAGAGGAGCACCCAAAGATACTTGTGCCTACATGAGTAAATTGACATGGTGTGGCATTGCATTAAAGTGCTATATTAACTTGATTAATCTATGACAATCAACTCGTGACATAATATTACTTGACGTGCTATTACTTGACTTGACTTGTACTATTTGCCTCAATGGATATTTACTAGTGATATGGCCAATTCTCTCACATGCTATACATTTTACTTGTTATAACTCTACACTTGGATGTTTTGTTCATTATTACTTGTTATTACCATGCTCTTGTACTCTATCATGACTTGACATGCATCATGTAGTTACACTACCTATTAACATGTTAATCACTTAAAGAACTGTCTGGTTTATGAGATATAAGTCCTATGAGATTTCACTTATCAAGTGTTTTTTTATAATATTTTTCAAGTGATCCAGATGACAACACACACGTGGATGGGGATGACCAAGAGTGAATGAGTGTCCCTGATAGAGTCTAGCGTGGAAGGAAATTACCATAGCGTCAAATAGAGTCTTAGTGAAGTCTAGTTGCTTTAATTCTTTCTAATATAATGGTGTCAATGAGCCCTAAGTATTGACTCCGAATTAGTGATTGTAATGGACTTAGCAATTTGATTTTCAATAAAATTAAGAGTTTGTATTATCCATTTGTTATTTTTAGTTGCTCTGAATTACACGACTACTTGATATATTATGTATCTGTGCATGTCCTTAATTTATTCTGCTACTAAATTGGGAGGCGTGACACCTCATGCGGCTACCTAAACTCAGTAGAGTTCCTCTAGGGTATTTACAAAGACACCTAACAACACAACTAACCTTCTTTATTTATAAGGAATCTTAAGCCCCCTTAACTAGTTCAACTTTAAGAATCCTAACAGGATTTGGGTTGTATAAAAATGTCCAATTTGAACTAAAAAACCTTACTCATATGGTGACTCAAATTAGGAAACTAAAGCTCCTGCCCCAACTAGGACTGCTTGACCACCCTGACTTCCAACCTTAATTCCTTTCCTACTACTGTTTAAAGTTCAAATCATAATGGGATTGTTTCTAACCAAATCTAGTTGGAGTACTACCTAATATTTTAATATTCTAAATTCATAGATAATTATATTTATAATATATATTGTTATCATTAAAATTTTATTCAACATGTTCAAACCCGAAGTAATTTAATCATTTTCTCTAAATTTTGTCACTATGTTAATGCCCTTAAACTCAAAGGTCTTATTACATATATTTCTTTTATTTTTACAAGTAACATATTATTATTTATTTATTTGTTGGGCTAACAATAAGCGATTAATATCTCATTATAAATTAGATTTCTCATGTTAGTTGTGCTAGTATTAAGTGCCCTACAAGCCAATAACTTTATAATTATGGAACTTATCACTTGTATACGTATTGGTATTATGACATTTTATTCATTTTGTAACATCTGAGCCTTTCGGATCGTTGTTTATTAGGTTTCGGAGCCAATGTGAGGCTCATCTATGGTGGTGTTGTGGGTTTGGCAAGTTATGGGCCGGAAAATCTGAGCCATGTCCCATTGTTTCTCTGTGTGAGAAGGTGACGGGGTAGTGTGTCGCATTCTGAATGCGACATACCCCTGTGTCGCGCTCTCACCACTGCATGTTCTAGTGTTTTGGCGCCTAGCGCAACATGTGTCGCAATGTTTGGGAAGGTGACAGCCAGTTCTATCGCATTCGGAAAGCTACATAGAACCCCGTCGCGTTCTCAGTTTCGAGTTCTTTAAGTGGCTTAGGCAGCCAAACAGGGCAGTCAACACTGTTTGGCTAGGGGGAGGAGCTTTTTATCGAGATTTTGGGCGATTCAACCTGGTAGTACATTATTCGGGGTGATTCCGATGCGAGGACCTCGTTTGGAGCTCAGAGATCACCGTCCGAGCGTTTCTTTCACTTTCTTCGTGGAGGTTGGGAGGTTTCCCCATTTTTTTCTTCGTTTCCATCTGTAGAATGTCCTTGAGCATGAAAATGGGTTCTATGGACAACATGCATGGATTTATAGCTTTCTTTCTTTTGTTAAGTAGTTAAATAAGGTGTATATATGTTGTGGTAGGCTTAGGTAGGATTTCTGGTTGAAGGTTTTTTGGGCTCTGAGTGTGAACACGATGGCCCTAGTGGTCCCGTTCACATCCTTGATCACAACATGTCAGGGCGTCGCATTCTAAATGCGACACCACCCCCCGTCGCCTTCTGCCCTCTGAACCACGAAGGTGAGTTAGTGTGGTTTTGGGCCTAATGGGCTACAAAGGTGAGTTGCTATCTATTAAATTCAACATATATGGATTCTATTGGTTAATAAATGAAAGTGATTTGTAGGAATAGAAATTGTGTTTGTATGATCGAGCTTTGTGGTGCGACGCTTACGATAGTTACCTCTTCAGTCGAGTACCCCATATTCTTTGTGAGGCAGGCACTTTTGTGCTTGGGGTTTTGTCCCAGTACTCTGTGTACCGTCAAGGTCTGCCCCAGATTTTTAAAAGAAATAAAATTTTATGATAATAATTAAAAAATAATAGTAATAATAATAATGATAATTTAAATATTGAATCGAAAATAGAAGGTAGGTAAGAAGAATAATCTGAATAATATTGAATTTGACATTACCCATTAATCTCTAGATAAGAATCCTCATAAATTAACTTTATTAAAATAACGATAAGTAATGGGCCAATAGGAGTTTAAAATATGGAATAGAGAATATACCCCTAAATTCGAAATAATAATTTTATAAATACGTACCACTATCGTATGTACAAGAACACATCGAAAAATTCCGTAAAAATTATAATTCAACCCCAAACATTATTCCTAAGAGTTCCATGAAGAAATTCATACAACGAAAAACCCGATTGGCCAAGTGTACGCCACAATGCGACTAAATATTCAAATTAGGAAACTAGGTCGAAAAACCATTAACACAGAAAGATAACGTGCTCTTAAATTAAATGAACTTGTCAGAAGGACTTCTAACATCATATATTGATTACCCATTATCGGAATTAGACCAATGGACCCATCATAGCCTATGAATAAATTCAAGTAAGAAAAATTACAATTTAAAACTCTATTAATCCCTAAATAAAAGGGGAAATTCCCATAAGTTAAAATCCATTAAATGATGGGCTTTATTAAATGGACCCCCTAGAAATTATTGGGCCAAATTAGGGATTTTTAAAAGAGGAATAATAGGAAAATATCCTAAATTCGTATCTTAAATATTACCTAAAAAGAAATGGGTATTTAAAGCATTAACATAAGTAGTTTGAGCTGGAATTGGACACCTAACCCTACCCTAATTGATTGGCCACGAATTTAGCTCCCATCCTAATCCAATTTAAAAAGGTTAGAGTCATATTAGGAAATAGAAAGAGAAGAGGCTTAAATACTCTCTTAACACCCCAAGGCCGGCCCTAGCTCATTGCCAAGGCTTGCTGGCCATGGAGAGGAAGCCAAGGAGAAGGAGAACTCATGGGGAGAAGGCTGCTCAAGCTCCCAACCCGTGTTCTTCGTGTTCTAGCCCTAGAAGAGGAAAATGACTAAAGGTAGGCATTCTCATGAGCAAAACTAAAGAGATTTTGACTGTAGATCGTTCCATGTACCAGGAACAATACCCTTAAGTTTCATGATTTATCATCGAGCCAATATGTACTTCTTGATCTTTGAAGTTTTGCACTCGTCATGACCCCGAACCCTCTTCTTAAATTCATATCTTCATGCATACTCGTCCTCATGCCATGAGATTTTTACTGAAAGAACTGATGGATGTTAGGCATCTTTTGCCCCTAAAGCCCTAATTTTTATCTACCCTACTTCGTGAATTAATTCTCTCATCTCAACTGCTCACTGTGTCATGTACTCCATGTTTGACTTGAATAAAACATGTCGAAACTCTATCTATTTTCAAATTCCTATTTACTGTAAGTACTCACGTATGTCTAGATCAATATGCAACTGGTTTCATGATTTTTCATCTACTATATAATTAGTTATGAATTTTTGAATCACCCTGTGTCAAAATATGTTAAGTTGGCACGCAATCCCATGCTAGTCCTTTTCCTGCTCGAACTCAGGTGAAGTACCTGAGAACGCGAAGGCCCGATAGGCCACGTTCTTGGGGCTGGTCGCGACAACGCTACCCGTCGCGTTCTGAACGCGACCAGGTCTGTCGTCACGTTCTGGCCGCCTGAGCAGACAGGTCTGTCGCGATCCTTAACGACCCTGTCGCCTTCTGTAGTGGATCCCGTCGCGACCCTTATAGGGGTACGTCGCGATCTCAGCTTTTTGCATGAAAACCCACGTTTTTGCAAGTTTGATTGTTATACAGTCACCCCATGTCCTATTATCTGTCTTGTACATAGAAAAATGAAGTTGTAATTATTGAATATATTTTAATTAATTCAAGTTAATCACATGATCTATCTTGTCCATGATTTTCTCATAACACTTGCACACACAAACCATCCAAATATGGCCTAACTTGGCATGTAAATATATCATAATACATCTGGTAATTTATGTAATTAAATTACCCTACTTTAAATAAGACTTGTCTTCGTTTCTCGCGTTATTTTGGATTACATATATCGACGCTCCACTATTCTAGAATTCCTCTAGAACGTCGAGCACTTGTTTATATATATACACTCTTTCTTAACTTGGACGAACTCTCCATCGGATACTCCTTCTACCGGACTAGTGAATCCTTGTTCAAGGCCTCCGTAAGTCTCCTCTGTCCATGGATTCCCACATGGTCGATGAGCCGGTTGTACTCTAAGACCTATGATACCCTTTAGGGATCAACATGATCCAAACGACTATTAGAAGTTGGCTCTTATCTTGAATCACGTCGAACCTCTGGACCTGTGTGTAACATGGCTATCGAAAAGGTAGTGAATTCCACCTGACTGCCAACACCAAGTGCGCGTGTTGTGCAACTGTTACTATTGTCTGTTTACTCGACGTGTTACGTGCAATGTCCACTAGCTTCTCTATACTCTACTCTCTCATCTATTCACATTCATTCTACTATATCGTCTATTCATCTAGTGCTCTTATCTATTTCTTGGAACTCTCTATTGGCCATTAATTGATTGTCTAAAGATAAACAATATAACCAATGCTAGTGCAATAGGGCCCGATCTGGTCCTGGGAGGAGCGCCCGAAAAGTGCCATTTGCCCATGGGAGTTAAAATGATCAGGATGTCGACATTACATCCAAGTGCCATACTATCAAGATTAATCTAAGACAATTAGAAGTGCTATATTCTCTCGATGTCTATTGACAAACAAGTGCTATGTTCTCTCTTGGCTATCTCCAAATAACCAAAGTGCTATACTATTTCGATTGATGAGAATCAATCAAAGTGCAATTTACTCTCTATATGGCCAACTGCTCTCTCTCTTCTTGCTACATTTGTTACTTGCTATTGCTTGACAATGGCATAACCTGTTAACGTGTTGCTATCGCGTTCTATCGTGATTTGCTTTTAATCATATTCGTTGTGCTATACTTGAATCATCTATTATCTGAATGATTGTTACTTGTGCTATTACTTTCTCGACTTTACATGATCCTCTCGATCATTAGTTGCTCTATCCTTTAAAGCATTAATTATTTAAAGCATGCTTGATCCTGAGATTTAAGTCCTACTGGGCGTTATCACTCACCCTTCGTTATTTGTTATTATGTCTCAGGTAAGTCGGACGTTGACGTTACTCACACCATTGGGATAGGACTCGAGTGATGAGCGACCTGGAGTCAAGGCGTGTGAAGAGTTATGCGGAAGTACACAATACGGTAATCTAGAAGGGGGGTTGAATAGATTACGACAATTTTAAACTATCGATGGCTTCTTTTCGATGCTACAGCGATCTTAATGAAATTGATTCAAATTCAATTAGTGTGAGACCGCTTGAGTTGATTTAAGTGAGAACAGAAAATCAAACGTGCGTATGAACACCGTGCCTACCAATCATCTATCGCAAAACGCGAACAAACCACAGAACACGATGATTTAAGGTGGTTCGGAGTACACAACTCGTGTATCCTACATCCACCGTCCACACACACACGCAGAAACGACTGCTTATGAGCGAGTTCACACTACAACTCAACCACACACACGTTGTCTGATGAACCACGATCAGAACAACCAAATACGTGAATCAAGCACAAGGATGCTCGAAACACAACCACACACACACCGATGGAATGGAAATTATGAAATGGAGAAGAATTGGGAATTAGGGAACAAATCCGGTTGGAATTCTTCTCGTGGATCGTCCAAACGCTCTTCAAACTTCGATTGGATGTAGATTGATCGATGTAGAAGGTTGAATTGATGACGATCCGGCTTCAGCTCCGCATAGATGGTGATTCCACGTCGATCTGGGCGGAAAGTTGAAGCAGAGCAGCAATTTGGGGCTTTTCCTCTTGGTCCCTTGGAGGCTCTTGGATGGGAGGCTGCTCTCTGCGAATTTGGCTCCAAAGGATGCTTATATAGTGTTAGGTAAAGGTGGGGGTCGTGGAGGAAGGAACACCCAAGTGGGGCCGATTTGGAAACCCAAAATCTGAAGTTTCCGTCGGCTGTCGACAGGTGCACTTGCATCTGTCGACAGGCAGACTCAGGCTGAGAACTGGGTTTCAGGAAATGAGTTTCTGAGTGTATCTGTCGACAGGCAGTTTGCATCTGTCGACAGATGCCTCAGGAATTGAAAACCTGAGCTCTGTCCTGGGTTGTCTGTGTGTATCTGTCGACAGGTACATTGCATCTGTCGACAGATACACTCAGAGATGCAAACCTGAGTTCTGTCTTGGAATGACTGTATGAATCTGTCGACAGGTAGAGTTCATCTGTCGACAGATACACCTTTTTGACAGATTTTTGTGCTTTTTGCTCATCTCTTCAATGCTCCATGTTTCATGCTTGTGCACCTACATGCAAATACATTGTTAGTGATATCATTGTATGATTTAGCAATGTTAACTCAATCACTTTCATGGTGTTTTTCATGTTAGTTAGCACATCAATTTTGCATTAAATCAATGTTCAAGGGTGTTAATGTGATCATCAAAAACATGATATATGAAAAACCCAACAGCGTGAAGTTACCCTAGTACCATGGAGTCTAGTAGTAATTGCTTAGATTTCTTTTTAGTGATGTCAATGAGCCTTATGCATGCCCGAATTGGTGATTGTAATAGTCTTAGTGAAATTTATAATGAAATGAAGAGTTTATTTCAAATTAATGTTCATTAGATGATCTGAATTATTCAACTGTTGTACATTTTACACTACTATGTACTTTGCTCACGTCTCCCCGATTTATTCTGCTGCTAAATTGGCGGGGCGTGACAGTTGGTATCAGAGCCTAGGATGTCCTTATTGGGATATTTTAGGTCCTAGGATGTTCTGGGTGAACTGCCATGACACGTGTCTAAGTCAACCACCATACCTATGTGAGGATTGGGTAGAACCATGGTTAAGATCTAATATGTATACCTATGCCTATTAATTTAATGCCATTTCGTATCCTAATGTCAACCTCATTCTTGAAGGGACTCTTAATGGACGCCGACATGAGACCAACTCAAGGGCTAGTTCTGTCATGTCGTCAAGCCCTCAACTGCTAGAAAGAGCTCTGGAAGCGACTAAGAAGATTAAAAAGGAGACCAATAAGAATGGGGAGAGAAGATCTAACTATGGCAAGAAGGCGAACTAGCAAAAGAAACATAACAAGGACTTCTTCTGGATCATCTGCCTTCATTGTCATAAGCCGGGACATTTGGCCAGGGAATGCTGGCGTAAGGCTGGTGCATGCCTATGTCCTGGCAATTTGGAACATCAAATGCTAGACTGTCCCCTCTTAGAAGAATCAGCTACTGGTGTGGAAGATCTCAATTCTATGATAAAGAGGAAGCGACCAAATAATGGTAAGGGAAAAATGAAGAATAAGAAGAAGGTGTTGAAAATGGAACGTGCTACTCATTCCAATAGTGATAAAGGGGGAAATACAGTAGATAGCAAGAGAATGAAAGGGGAAGTGGAGCGGAAGGAAGTCTGTGAATTTTGTGAAAATCCAGGGCATCAGGTTGATAACTGTTGGAAGAGAATGGGCAGATGCTTGCGATGTGGAAGTCAACAACATTGAGTTATCGATTGTCCAACAGAGAAGAACCAAACTCCACACCAAAGACGATTACAAGCCCTGGTGGATATCAATTGTTCCAATGAAGATGGACAAGGTATCATCACTAACCCTTAGTTAATTATACATTATTTCACGCTAGCAAAGCCGTAAGTGGGGGAGATGGTAGAATGAAATATTCAGAGTAAGTGGGTAGTTGTATCATATCATATGAATTTGGGGACCAAATTCTTTTAAGTGGGGGAGGATGTAATACCCCATATTTTTAAAACAAATAAAATTTTATGATAACAATTAAAAAAAAATAGTAATAATAATAATGATAATTTAAATATTGAATCGAAAATAGAAGATAGGTAAGAAGAATAATCTAAATAATATTGAATTTGACAATACCCATTAATCTCTAGATGAGAATCCTCATAAATTAACTTTATTAAAATAACGTTAAGTAATGGGTCAAATAGGAGTTTAAAAATATGGAATAAGAGAATATACCCCTAAATTCTAAATAATAATTTTTATAAATACGTACCAATCGTATGTACAAGAACACATCGGAAAATTCCATAAAAATTATAATTCAACCCCAAACATTATTCCTAAGAGTTCCACGAAGAAATTCATACAATGAAAAACCCGATTGGCCAAGTGTATGTCACAATGTGACTAAATATCCAAATTAGGAAACTAGGTCGAAAACCATTAACACGGAAATATAACGTGCTCTTAAATTAAATGAACTTGTTGGAAGGACTTCTAACATCATATATTGATTACCCATTATTGAATTGGATCAATGGACCCATCATAGCCTATGAATAAATTCAAGTAAGAAAATTACAATTTAAAACTCTATTAATCCCTAAAAAAAGGGAAATTCCCATAAGTTAAAATCCATTAAATGATGGGCTTTTTTAAATGGACCCTCTAGAAATTATTCAGCCAAAGGGATTTTTAAAAGAGGAATAATAGGAAGATACCCTAAATTCGTATCTTAAATATTACCTAAAAAGAAATGGGTATTTAAAGCATTAACATAAGTAGTTTGAGTTGGAATTGGACTCCTAACCCTACCCTAATTGATTGGCCACGAATTTAGCTCCCATCCTAACCCAATTAGAAGTTGTCAAGCTTAGAAAGAGGAGAGAATTAGGAAATCCCGAAATTTAAAAGGGGTTAGAGTCATATTAGGAAATAGAAAGAGAAGAGGCTTAAATACTCTCTTAACACCCCAAGGCCGGCCCTAGCTCGTTGCCAAGGCTTGCTGGGCATGGAGAGGAAGCCGAGGAGGAGGAGAACTCGTGGGGAGAAGGCTACTCAAGCTCCCAACCCATGTTCTTCGCGTTCTAGCCCTAGAAGAGGAAAATGACTAAAGGTAGGCATTCTCACGAGTAAAACTAAAGAGATTTTGACTGTGGATCGTTCCATGGACCAGGAACAATACCCTTAAGTTTCATGATTTATCATCGAGCCAATATTTACTTCTTGATCTTTGAAGTTCTGCACTCGTTATGACCCTGAACCCTCTTCTTAAATTCATATCTTCATGCATACTCGTCCTCATGCCATGAGATTTATACTAAAAGAACTGATAGATGTTAGGTGTCTTTTGCCCCTAAAAGCCCTAATTTTTATCCACCCTACTTTGTGAATTAATTCTCTCATCTCAACTGCTCACTGTGTCATGTACTCCATGTTTGACTTGAATAAAACATGTCGAAACTCTATCTATTTTCAAATTCCTATTTACTGTAAGTACTCACATATGTCTAAATCAATATGCAACTAGTTTCATGATTTTTCATCGACTATACAATTAGTTATGAATTTTTGAATCACCCTGTGTCAAAATATGGTAAGTTGGCACGCAATCCCATGCTAGTCCTTTTCCCGCTCGAACTCAGGTGAAGTACCTGAGAACGTGATGACCCGATAGGCCGTGTTCTCGGGGTTGGTCACGACAGCGCTACCCGTCGCATTCTGAACGTGACCGGGTCTGTCGTTGCGTTCTGGCCGCCTAAGCAAACAGGTCTGTCGCGATCCTTAACGACCCCATGTCCTATTAACTATCTTGTACACAGAAAAACGAAGTTGTAATTATTGAATATATTTTAATTAATTCAAGTTAATCACATGATCTATCTTGTCCATGATTTTTTTATAACACTTGCACACACTTTGAACCATCCAAATATGGCCTAACTTGGCATGTAAATATATCATAATACATCTGGTAATTTATGTAATTAAATTGCCCTACTTTAAATAAGACTTGTCTTCGTTTCTCGTGTTGTTTTGGATTACCGATATCGACACTCCACTGTTCTAGATTTCCTCTAGAACGTCGAGCACTTGTTTCTATATATATACACTCTTTCTTGACTTGGACGAACTCTCCGTCAGATACTCCTTTTGCCAGACTGGTGAATCCTTGTTCAAGGCCTCCGTCAGTCTCCTCTGTCCATGGATTCCCACATGGTCGACGAGCCGGTTTCACCCTAACACTTATGATACCCTTTAGGGATCAACATGATCCAAACGACTATTAGAAGTTCGCTCTTATCTTGAATCACGCCGGACCTCTGGACCTGTGTGTAACATGACCAGCAGAAAGGTAGTGAATTCCACCTGACTGCCAACACCAAGTGCGCGTGTTGTGCAACTGTTACTATCGCCTGTTTACTCGACGTGTTACGTGCAAAGTCCACTAGCTCTCATCTATACTCTACTCGCTCATCTATTCACGTTCACTCTACTATCTCGTTTATTCATCTAGTGCTCTTATCTATTTCTTGGAACTTTCTATTGGCCATTAATTGATTGTCTAAAGATAAACAATATAACCAATGCCAGCATATTTGGGCCCGATCTGGTCCTGGGAGGAGCGTCTGAAAAGTGCCATTTGCCCATGGGAGTTAAAATGATCAGGATGTCGGCATTACATCCAAGTTCCATACTATCAAGATTAATCTAAGGCAATCAGAAGTGCTATATTCTCTCGATGTCTATTGACAAACAAGTTCTATGTTCTCTCTCGGCTATCTCCGAATAACCAAAGTGCTATACTATTTCGATTTATGAGAATCAATCAAAGTGCAATTTACTCTCTATATGGCCAACTACTCTCTCTCTTCTTGCTACACTTGTTACTTGCTATTGCTTGACAATGACATAACCTGTTAACGTGTTGCTATCGCTTTCTATCGTGATTTGCATTTAATCATATTCGTTGTGCTATACTTGAATCATCTATTATCTGATCCATTGTTACTTGTGCTATTACTTTCTCGACTTTACATGATCCTTTCGATCATTAGTTGCTCTATCCTTTAAAGCATTAATTATTTAAAGCATGCTTGATCCTGAGATTTAAGTCCTACTGGGCGTTATCGCTTACCCTTCATTATTTGTTATTGTGTCTCAGGTAATTCAGACATTGATGTTACTCACACCATTGGGACAGGACCCGAGTGATGAGCGACCTGGAGTCAAGGCGTGAAGTTACCCTAGTACCATGGAGTCTAGTAGTAATTGCTTAGATTTCTTTTTAGTGATGTCAATGAGCCTTATGCGTGGCTCCGAATTGGTGATTGTAATAGTCTTAGTAAAATTTATAATGAAATGAAGAGTTTATTTCAAATCAATGTTCATTAGATGCTCTGAATTATTCAACTGTTGTACATTTTACACTACTATGTACTTTGCTCACGTCTCCCCGATTTATTCCACTGCTAAATTGGCGAGGCGTGACAGTCATCTTCCTGGACATCCTCACTCGTCTCTCGAGTTGTCGTCCGGCTGTGGGAAAGATGGCAGTGGGGCAGCAACTTGTGTTGTGGTTGGCCTAGTTCTCAGTCGCTTGTAGCGCACTCGTGGTTGGGGGGATGGACACCAGTAGACATATAGGTCCTCAGCTAGTTCCGTGTTCCACACCCTCACTCTAGGGTTCCGAAATCCCTAGAGGTGTGTTAGGCATTGGTTGCAGTTTGTTTGCAAGGGGTGTGGGTTGGTCTCCACAGTTCTTGGCACTTGTAGAGGTGGAGCTATAGTTGGACATTTCGTCTGCGACTGCGAGGCTGAGAGGTACTTCTGTGTGGTTTGTCTGGGTCAGTGACTGGTGTCGCAAACCAGGTTACATGACTTGAGTGTGGTGTTGTTCCCGGTCAGCTTGTTCACTAGTTGGAAACTTTCCATTTATTTATTGTTCCTTGCATAATTATCTTTGTTAATCCATGCAATAATTACTTTCAGTATTTAGCATTGTAATTCAGTTTACCTACTAGTCGTAATTTCCTATTTTTTGTTGTTTTGTTATCGCGTTGGCTTTTGGGGGCGTCTCTCTATTGAGCCAGTGGCTTGTGAGGCTCACCCACTACTCCATCCCTTTTTAGGTGAGGGTGAGCAGGAGACCGTTCGACCCTCTTCGAGTTCTGAGCCACATCGCGGTAGTAGCGGCCCTACTCCACTAGCAGTGTAGTTGTACTCCTTTTTTCACTTCATCTCGAGATATGCCCTAGGATGTTGTACCTTTACTTCTGCACTTTTACTTCCTCTTGATGACCAAACTTTCCCCATATAAATTAATTCACTTATTTATATATTATTTTGATGATTAACAAAACAATACTAATGAATTACTTGAGCCTTGAGGACAGGAAATAAAAGTAAAAGGAAGTTCAAGACAATCAGGTAAAACTCTCACTTACATATTTTTCCCAAGTCATTGCATCGACTTCTTCATACATCATAACGACTTGCTAAGACATCGGTTTCTTTGTAAGTTATAAAGTCTTGCCAAGTCTCCGTAACAATTTCCTAAGTTGTCATAACGATTTCTTAAGACCTCGTAACGATTTGCTCGTCGCAACGATTTCTTAAGTTGTTATAACGATTTCTTAAGACCTCGTAACGATTTGCTCGTCGCAACGATTTCTTAAGTTGTCATAACGATTTCTTAAGACCTCGTAACGATTTACTCATCACAACGATTTCTTAAGTTGTCATAACGATTTCTTAAGACCTCGTAACGATTTGCTCGTCGCAACGATTTCTTAAGTTGTCATAACGATTTCTTAAGACCTCGTAACGATTTTCTCATCGCAACGATTTCTTAAGTTGTCATAACGATTTCTTAAGACCTCGTAACGATTTACTCGTCGCAACGATTTCTTAAGTTGTCATAACGATTTCTTAAGACCTCGTAACGATTTGCTCGTCGTAACGATTTCTGTAGAATTCATAACGATTTTTATATTATTCATAACGATTTGCTCGTCGTAACGATTTCTGTAGAATTCACAATGATTTCTATATTGTTCATAACAATTTGCTCGTCGTAACATTTCTGTAGAATTCATAATGATTTCTATATTCTTCACAACGATTTGCTTACAGTAACAATTTGGTAAGTAATCACATCGATTTCTTTGATGTCTACAACGATTTGTCTTGCACAACGATTTCATAAGTGCTTATAACGATTTCATTATTATGATCTAACAATGCTCTGTCATAACGATTTGCCTATCAACTTATAACGATTTCATAAGTCATAAAGGCATCGGCTTTATTCATATCGACTTCATTGTTATATCAATATAATACTCTTTAATATACGTTGAATAGTCAAAGTCGTATCTCGTCTGTTTGACTGCTATGCATTCAATGCACTCTGAACGTATCTCTCATACATGCAGACGATATCTTCCACTATTGTGCTATTCTGCCTACATCTTTATTTTGACAGAAAGGAGCTTTGCTAAAACTAGCATTATCTTTTCCTACTGTGACTGACAATCAACGACAGTTCTAGCTGTCTCCTATTTATTGTT
>JACBKR010004085.1:0-25675 GCA_014218235.1 Colocasia esculenta | reverse complement strand
ACGCCGAAGCAAGAGTGAGTCCAAAGACTCAGCAAGCAAACCAAAGTCTTAAACTTAAACATGTCACACTCACAATATGGCATTAACATTAAAGAGATGCAACACTATCATCAAATCACGAAGTATTCATGGTCCTTACTCTCAACTAGCAATACATATTATCTTCACAGGAGCATGCTTTAGTCTACCATAATTCTATTCTAAATCATGAGCATTACGTCATACCATGCACTTATTATATACACTTAACAGGTAGCATGATTCGTCCACACATTCTTTTAATCCATAGATATCTCTACTACTAGAGCATACAATTGAGCGTTAAAGAAGAAGAAACAAGCTAGCACGATGACTACTTTCTTTTCACATGACCTTTTGTGTTTTATTATACAATTTACTTGCTGTTTTAACATAAAAATCACATGCACTAGTTTCAACATTTTGTAGCATGACTGGAAGGTTAAAACATGGTGAAACCATTTAGCAATCCATGAGCACTTAAGTAATGAAACTTTTACTACTTTGAGCCTTTCAACTAGCATGGAATCCAAATATTTTTTCATGCATTGCCATATTCATAATCAACCTTTGCAAACGTGAAAATCCTATACATGCTCACTACCATTTCATTCACGTGAGAGCTATATATATATACAATTCAATCACAACGATAGCAATTAAGTGAGATTCTCATATGTTTGAAAGGGAAGTTCCTAATATGGATCTACTCATTCTACACATGTGAAACATCGTTTGCATACATTAGGTTGCTGTTTGGATATGCATTTAACACTTTCATGACATATACTCATAAGTTCACAATCAACACATTTATCCCACATGAATGCACACTTACTCATTCACATTGTCCTTTTACACATTGGACATGTACACATGTTCACACTTACACAATTTACACATTTCCACCATCATGTACTCTTCCACTTTCACTTATCACGTATCACACGATTGCACTTACCACGTGCATCATGGGCACTTAACACGTGCCATATTCACATATTTCACACTTATTCATTTTCATTGCTTTAAACAATTTGCCATGACACATAGTCCTAACCACCATAGAGGACACTAACAAATATCTCATTCTCATAACTCTTTTCACAACGCATAACACATAACACGACTCATAATCACATACCCACCACCTAGGCAATACATGGTGATCTTGGTATGGTACTGCGCAAACCGGGAGAAGCCTCTCCACCCTATCTAGTGATACTTGTCCACCTCCGGGATTCCCCTAATGCCTTTAGGACGAACTTCTCACACATAGATTTTTCCATAGGGACTTTTCTATGTACAACTCTCGAGGCCCCTAGGGTAGCAGTGTCATTTTGGCCCGATTATCACACATTACATTCACTTTATCGCATTTTCACACCATTATTCACATGTTCTACTTATTCTGTGGAATCATTTTATATGTTACATCCATAAATTTCACATGTCTCAGTTAACCCTAACATGGTACTACTGTTAACAGAAATCAAGCATTCAGTACCTCACACTAATCAGGTTAAAACATACAAAATCAACCATGTTCATATTAGCATGCGTTGAACACTCGTTTTCGCATGGAAATTTTATAGAGCATTCTACAGTTATCCAAATACATGAGAATTTAACCACAGACTAATTTCAGGTTTATGATCACACATGCAAATTTTCATAATTTTTCTGAATCATATTACATTTGCAGAAATTAAAACATTCAATATCATGCCATTTATAATTCAATTTATCATGGAACATACTATAAATGTTCGAGTTGGCTATTCACAGGTCTATACCTATCATTCATAATGTCACAGAATTTTCCCCGAAATTTCTGCACAACACGTGAATTTTTCAGAGTCTTAAACCAATCTAGGCATGCTCTCTATTTTTTATACACAAAATTATAACCAGTTTTATATTCAGGAGAAAATCCCCAAATTTTCGGGACATGGACTAACATGCATTTACCTCATCTGGAAAATTTATGGAAGGTCTAATTACACATGAATCATGCAAACAGTAAGTTACCATACCCATGTTCTTCATTTCACATGTATTTGACATAATTCTAACAATTTAGATAAATCACAGAAATTTTCAAGATCTCACGAGCACATTCCATTAAACCATATTACATAACATATAGTGGTTACAATATATCCTCACGCGAAAATACATCGGAAATTTATCATATAGGAGGAGAGAACAGCTCACTATTCCGTCCTAAGATATTAACGGCATAGTCTGGCCGTTTTAGGAGCTTAACGGCAGTATCGTTAGCCGCTAATAGAAGATCTCGGCGTCAAGGGATCTGGACGCCAAGTTCTGGTCTGTGCAGAAAGACAGACCGAGCTCCCAAACAAGAAAATGGGGGAGTCCAGGACACGAATTAAAACCCACAAAAATAGCTAGGACTTAGGGGACATGCACAAGCTTAGGATCTAGGGTTACTTGCCTTTGAATAAATCTCCAAAACGGATCTAATGGCGGAGAAGCTCTCCTTGGGCAGCGCCAAGAAGCGTCCAAAACTCCTTGCTCCGGGTTCTAGGGGGTTGTAGGCCGCAGTCCAGCGCCGGGGTGGTCTTCTCCTATGCTTGGACTTCCTCCTTGTCGAGAGGATTGCCGGATCCAAGCCTCAGAACGCCGGATCTGAGCTCTCAAGTTCAGGTTTTCCTCACATTCCTGAGCTAGGGTTTCCCTTCTAGTAAAGAGCAAGAGAGCTCTCTAGGTTGCAAGAGGGATGAGTTTTATAGATTAAGGGACAAGAGGGCTCGTGCAGGGGCCGAAGGGACAGGTGAGAGCCGTTGGGGAGACATCTCCCCAATCAGAAGCCTGGCCCAATGAGTGTTCTCTGCGCTCTGTTGCGCACAGAAAAAATTAGGGATATTGACGTCCACATCCATGGACGGCTACATTAGGGTTGTCGTTCAGTCGATATGGACGCTGACATATCATGGGCGTCCATCCATGTTGACGCCAAGACAATCTTCTGCCAGAACTTGAAATCATGCAGAACCATGCTTAATCCACTCATACATGCACATGAAACCTATGTAGTATAGTGTATACACCACTACACCATGTAAACATCAATATTTACTACTAATCCTACACATACATACATAGGTACATCAAGATAACAACACGCACATGAATATCTTCATACGCATACAAGGTATAAGGTATAATATGTATATTACTACATCGGGCAATCATAACATTTATACCTAGGCATACACAAGCATACATGAATACACTAGATAAGATGTACGTAGATCTACCTATGCATACACACCACTTGATTTGACTATATATAGTATACACCCGGGTGTAGCATACTTGTGTACATTATGCTTGAAATAGATGGATACAACATGCGCACCGGTAATTAGATTAACTTGCACAACTTACCTAACATTGCTTAAGTACTATATGCATAGGATTCCTTAATATGCACTATATGCATAATTTAGCCAATTGACTATTCCACCTAATTATCATAAAAATACATGCATGTTTTCATGAGGAGTATAGAATCCCATATAAACTACTAAAACACCTGCCATGCTTGAACTCTTTATGTACATGCAATGTACGAAGTACAGTGTCGTACGCATTAACTAAACCATGCAATGAACCATGTTTACAACTAAACATACACATGCATACATAAGTACACCAAGGTGTTATGCATGTAGAATTAGGTATACAATTGTCACACGCATAAGATAACATACATACGTACATACAATTTACTTCATATACTCTCATACAAAATTCATGAAATAGGTAGTATAGGATATTCTTCAATATTTAGAAAATACATACATAATATTACTCAATCATTCTAAGTCTAAGATTCTTGGAAAAGAAAAGAGAACATCATATACTTCTTAATTTAGCTAATTGCTCACTTCTACCGCATACACGTATATATATATATATACGTATATGCTCATGCTCAAGAGAAGTATAAAACTTATAGTAAGCACAATGAACTACGCATGCTATGCACACAACAAGCGAACGCCCAACACACCATTCAATACATACATATATATATATATATATATATATATATATATATCTATATAATATATATATAAGAATAAAAATTCGGGGTCTAACATAGTAAGAAGAGTTCAACAGAATTTCCGCCATCAAATCAGCCATGGAAATGTGGGAAAGCTAAGGCTCACATACGAAGGAACTGATAAGGTAAAAGAAACAAGAATATACATACTGGTAGCTCAATACGAGAGATTTCAAATGCAATCTGGAGAGTCAATTACTCAAATGTACAGCAGATTCACAGACATCACCAACGGTCTGGCTGGGCTTTGAAAAAATCTATGACATCAAAGACATGGTGAGAAAGATACTGAGATCCTTACCAGCTTCATGGACTCCAAAGGTGACAGCCAAAGAAGTAGCCAATGATCTTAGGAGATGCCACTCGAGAAACTCATTGGGTCTTAAATGGCTCATGAAATAAATATGGAAAGGCTGGGAGAATCCTCTAGCAAGAAGAAGCACAGCAACACTCTCAAAGTCATAGAAGACACATCTGATGGCGAATCAGACAGTGATAAAATCAATGAAAGTAGTGAAGATGAGGAAGCATTTCTTCCCAGAAGACCGCAGCGCATTCTAGCCAAGAAGAAATACCAGTCAGGAGAGATACTTCAAGAAAGGGAAAGACTTCAAAAGATCAGAAGGAAAAGAAGTCAAGAAATCTGAGCCTATATGCTACGAGTGCAAGAAGCCTAGACACATCAAAGCTGATTGTCCAGAATTAAAGAAACCTGAGTTCAAGAAGAAGGACAACTCAAAAAAGTTTAAAAGATACAAAAAAAATGTCATGGCCGCTGCATGGAACAATGAAAGCGACTCAGACAGTTAGTCAAGCTCTAGCGAAGAAGAAGAAGAGAAGGCCAACCTAGCCTTCATGGCAAATATTGATGAAAAGGTAACTTCTGACTCATCATTTACTTCTTTTAATGAATCAGATTCAGATAGTTTAGAAGATGCTTTTAACGAACTATACAATAAATATAAGGATGTTTGTAAGCTATTAAAACCCACCAAGAAAAAATTATGCATACCTGGAGATCACCAACTCAGATTTAAAATATGAAACTGAACAGTTAGAGAACAAACTTCTAAACTTAAATGAATAAATGAACTGCTATGTGAAGATGTTAAATTGAGAATGAAAAGATATTAACTTAGAAGATCAGGAACAATAAGTAAACTTAAAAGTAAAATTACTCACTAACAAAAGATAATGAATATCTGATGGCTATAGTTGAAAATTTTACTAATAGTAAATCCTCCCGAATACTAAAAGGAGCAAGAAGATCAGGTTTGAAAAAGTATGGGTTAGGATCACTCCACCAGACAACGAAGAATTGTAATTCTCCAAAATTTTATCCAACTCCAAAATTCGTAGCTGAACAAAATCCTAATCATAAAGGAAATAAAAATAAAAACCATAATTCAAATAAGATATAACAATATTCTTTGTTGCACACACTGTAACAAATTAGGTCACACCAAATGACCTGCACAACCAAACACCTAAAATGATTCCCAAACGAAACGCGAAGAACTAACCAACCAGGACCTAAAAGAACTTGGGTACCTAAATCTTATTGACTTATGCAGGGAAGCCTTAGAGCATCAAAGTGGTACCTTGACAGCGGGTGCTCAAGGCATGTGACAGGTACCAAAAATTATTCTCTCACATCAAAGATGAAGAAGGCACCGTTACCTATGGTGATAATGGAAAAGGGTCAGTAATTGATGTGGATCTATTGAAAGTCAAGATAGAATCCTCGTAGAAGATGTTCTGTGTGTCAAAGGACTCAAGCACAATTTAATAAGAATTTGTCAACTATGTGACAAGGCATCAAATCAAGTTTCAAGAATCCAAGTGTCTGATTATCAAAGGTGATGAAATTGTCTTTGAAGCCGCAGAGAAAAGAATCTATATGTACTGCATCTAGAAGAACTCAAGGATCAAGATGTGTGTCTAGCAGCAAGCAAAGATCAGAATGCAGAATTATGGCATAGAAGTTAGGTCACTACAGTTTAATCTAATAGAGGCTACCAAGATAAACAAGATTGGATAGTATTTGTAAACCATGTGCAAAAGGAAAGCATGCAAAATCCTCCTTCAAATCAAAGACAATGGTCACCACTCCCAAACCACTAGAACTACTACATATGGACTTGTTTGGACCAATGAGAACCACATGCCTGGAGGAAAGAATTTGGATTTGTAATAGTTGATGATTTTTCAAGATTCACATGGGTATCATTTTTGGAACATAAAGATGACACATTTGAAAGTTTTGTGAAGTTCAGTAAGGTAGTCCAAAAGGATAAGAAGTTCAGCATCATTAGCATTCATTCAAATCATGGAGGAGAATTCCAAAATGACATATTTTCAGAATTTTGTAATGATCAAGTATAGAACACAATTTCTCAACACCTAGAACACCACAGCAAAATGGAGAAGCTGAGAGGAAAATAGAACCTTGTTGGATATGGCTAGGACCATGCTATCTGAGTACAACCTACCAAGATATTTCTGGGCATAAGCTATAAACACAGCATGTTACATCATAAATAGAGTTTGATTAGGACAATTCTGAAGAAGACGGCATATTGCTCTACAAGCAAAGAAAGCCCAAGATTAACCACTTTGGAACATTTGGATGTTCATGTTTCTTCACAACAATGGTAAGAAAGACTTAGGTAAGCTGGATTCCAAATCTGATGAAGGAATCTTCATGGGGTACACTTTTAAACCCAAAGGCTATAGAGTTTTTAATAAAAGCACTTTATAATTGAACAAACTGTTCATGTTATCTTTGATGCAACTAACCCTTCCTTGAGAAAGGAAGTAGACAGTGATGATGAAAATGTAGAAAATCTATCCAAGAAACTGAAAGATACATCTATCAAGGATAATGAAGATCCACCCTTGGAAGAACTGCAATAAAAGGAAATTATACATGATGATCTTCCAAAGGAATAGAGATACAAGAAGGATCATCCAAAAAATAACATCATTGGAGATCCATCAGTTGGGGTAAGAACAAGAGGTAATGTCATTCCTGCGATTACTTAGCATTTATATCTCAAATAAAGCCTAAGACAGTCAATGAAGCACTGTCTGATGAATCCTGGATTCTAGCCATGCAAGATGAACTTAATCAGTTCAGAAGAAATCAAGTTTGGTCCCTTGTTCTAAAACCATCAGATCATCCTGTGATTGGCACCAAATGGGTGTTCAGGAACAAATTGGATGAAGCTAGTGTTATCACTAGAAACAAGGCTAGACTGGTTGCTCAAGGCTATTCCCAGGAGGAAGGCATAGATTTCGATGAAACCTATGCACTAGTGGCTAGACTAGAGGCTATTAGAATTTTATTTGCTTATGCATGTGCACTGGATTTAAAACTTTTTCAAATGGATGTTAATCTACTTTTTTAATGGTTATATAAAGGAGGAAGTTTATGTGAACTATAAGGCCCTAGAATTTCCTCTCCTATGTACATGTTTAATGTGTGAAAATGGATGCTGGTGTGTATGGATATATGTATGTATATATTTATATATAACTAATTGATGTATTGTTGTAAATACATGAAGTATATCTATTATATATATATTTATATATATATATATATATATATTTATTTTTATTTTTTTTGTATAGTATGAGAATGTGTATAAGTGTGCATGTTTGAGCAGTTTTAAGTTCTGTGCAGACAACCTGTTGGCGTCAACATGAGTTGACGTCGATGATGAGTCAGCGGCCACATCGATGGCGCCAACTCAGAATTGGCGGCCAGTGATTTTGACGTTAACCTCCCAGATCTGTTGCATCTTCAGATCCAGAAATGCCCCCGAAATCTTCGCCCCTTGTTATGGTAACCGTTCTCCAACGGTACCCAGCCTTACCCAATTACGTTTCCAACCCTAGCTCTATAAAACACCCCATCTCCGGCCAGATCTAACCCTTTTTGGCTCTTGAGTCAAAACCCTAGTTCTCTGTGCGAAAACCCATCTTTGAGCTCTGAAATTCGGCGATTGGAGGCTTCATCCGATGCTCTACTGCGACTGGAAGGAAGGCTGGACATCAAGGAGCATCTTCCCAAACCCGTGGACCCTAAGACCATCACAGAATCCGGATCGAGGGAGTTTTGAGGACTCTTTGGCTCTGGCCGAGGAGGGCTTCTCTGACTTAAATCGTTGCTTGTGGATTTTCCAAGAGGCAAGTAACCCTTTCACATCACTCCTACATATGCTTAGTAGGTCCTAGGTATTTATGGATTTTTATTCGAGTCCTGGATCCCCAATTTCACCAATTTTTTGTGCAGTCTGTGTTTTGCACAGACAGGAACTTAACGGCATGATCTCTTGCCGTTAAGATCTTTAGTTGTGGCACATTTTGTTGCTGTTAACCTGATAAACGGCCACCTGCATGCCGTCAAGTTCGCCAGACTGCAACAGTGTACATATTTGACCTGTATGATCTAATTTTCAGGATTTTTTCGCATGAGGATATATGGTAAATTTTATATGATATGTAAATATCTATGTTGGAGTATGTTGTGAGATTTTATGAATTTGGTGGAATGCTTCAATTACTAGAATTTCTGAAATGTCTGGCTATAGGTTTTAATCTTATAAAATTTCATTTGCAATCTGTGTGTAATCCAAGTGTCATAAAATTTTGTGCAGTGTTTGTGGGTTTCAGATCATGTTTAGAAATTTGGAAATTTCTGATATCTGTAAATTGTTACATTTTCTGAATGGTAAAACAGTAAGCATGTTTTATTAGTGTAGAATTCAGATAAATAGTGTGGAATAGTTAAATTCCTAGAAATTGACATATGTTTAGGACTATCAGTATCCATGTGTAGAATGAGTTGTGGGTCTGAACAATGAAAATCCATGTTAGTTGACTATGTTTACTTTGTATAATACCACTGTTAGAATTTTCATAAATTGTGTGTAATTTAGAAAATTGCAAAATTTGGTATGCATGATGGGTAACCTGTAAGAGTTTGTGGTTAAATTTTTGTAATGAAATGATAACATTAACTACATATGTTGGTTTTATTGACATTGATCAATTAATACATGTCAATATGGTTGTTAATAAAATCTGCTATTTCAGCATGATTAGACTTATTTCGAATCTGTTTAATACTGAGAACAGTAGTACCATGCTAGTTAATACTGAAGTATGTAAATGTGTGAGCATGAAATGGATGTGTTAAATTGTGCATTAAGTGTGTGTTAAAAGATTAGAGAAAATGTGTAAATGTGCCAATGGGTGACACTGCTACCTTAGAGGGCTGTGGAACTGTACCGTAGTAAAGTCCCTATGGGAAGGTTCAGTGTTGGTGATATCCCATGGGCATTGGGATAAAATCCTGGAGGCGGACAAGTACCGCTGGTTAGGGTGGAGAGTGCTTCTCCCCGTTCTGCGTAGTAACTAAGATTTATCACTGTAATGTCTAGTTGATAGATATGTGTGATGTGACAAGGGTGTGTCCTTCTAGAGGTGGTTTGGACTATGTGTCATGGCATATAATTAAGAATATGTGAGCATGTGTTGAGAGGGTGAACATGTGAACTAGATAAGTGAAATTGCGTAAATGATTAGGTGAGAATATGAATTAATGGTATAACATTTAAAATGATAATTCCTTATATGAATGTGATATATCCATGTCAAAACAGCAATCTATTCATGTGTGTAGATGTGTTAACCATGTGAAATGATTATAGAATCCATGCTAGGAATGTGTTTGTAATATGTGTAAATCCCATGTTTAAAATGGTTATTATCTTAGCATGTGAATGTAGTTAAATTAGATTTATTTAGTATATTGTAAAGTAGGTTTTAAGTCATTGTAAAATTGTTATAAATTACTTATCATGTGTAGCATGTGTAGAAATCATGTTTAGGTTTTGAAACATTATCAAATCCATGCTTTATATGATAATGGTGTAGCATGAGAACGTGAAAGTCATGTGATGTATGTATGTTTAGTGTGGTTGGAGTTCTTGTTGAGTTCTTTTGACTCATTCTTGCTTCGGCGTACAGGTGCAGACATTCTACTTCTTTTGAGGAGATCGTTAGGAGCGACTCGGAGTGGGAGTAGGAGACTTTTGTCTTGGATTCACATTGTATTTTCTTCTTTCATAGTATGTAATAAAAGACTCAGCGTAGTCTTATGTGGACAATGTAATAATTGAAATTCTCAGTTATGAAGTATTTCCTTTTCCTTTTCTATATAGACTGTGTATAAATGATGATGATGGAATAAGAGTTACACTTCCAGTTATTTCATTTCCGCTGTCATGTTTCATATATTTGTGTATGTTTCAGCCTAATTGTACAATTGTTGGTAAATGTCCCACTGTAGCGGCGTTCATTATACCGATGTGGGTTGGTGTAACCGTACCGATATAAGGAGGTCGTTACAGGAACAGCCTCTTGGTTGATGATTTAGATTTTCCAAATCAGTTTTTAATTGCATAAAGCTTATATGTTTTAAAACAAGCTCCTAGAGCATGGTATGAAAGTCTTAGTGCTTTCCTATTAAATCATGGATTTACTAGAGGACAGATAGATAGCACACTTTTTATTAAATAAAAAGGCAAGAATATATTACTTGTGCAAATTTATATAGATGATATTATATTTGGATCTACTGATGAATCTTTGTGCAAGTATTTTTAGAAGCTCATGCAGGGAGAATTTGAATGAGCATGATGGGAGAGCTGACTATTTTCTTGAATTACAAATTAAGCAAGGCAAAGAAGACACACAACATTAGTCAGCAAATATACCAAAGAATTGTTGAAGAAATTTGGGTTCGACAATGCTAAACCACGTCCACTCTAATGAGCACATCCACAAGGTTAGACAGTGATAAGGAAGGTAAGAAATTGATCAAAACTTTATAGAGGCATGATAGGATCTTTACTATATTTAACAGCCAGTAGACCTGATATTCTATTTAGTGTATGCATGTGTGAAAGATACCAGTCCAATCCTAAAGAATCCCATCTAATATATGTTAAAAGAATTTTTAGATTTTAGCTAAATCTCATGACCTAGTTTATGGTATCCAAATCATGTGAAACTAGTTTAGTTTGGATATTCTGATGCTGCTATGTTGGATGCAAAGTAGATAGAAAGAGCACCAGTGGTGGTTGTCAATTTCTTGCAGGATGTTTGATTTGTGGTCCTCAAAGAAGCAGCATTAAGTAGCACTATCAACATTAACCTAAATACGTAGCTGCTTGGAGTTATTGCACTCAACTTCTATGGATAAAACAACAGCTTGAGGACTATGGACTGCACATCAAGACTATCCCATTGTGTGCGACAACACCAGTGTGATAAATCTCATGAAAAATACAGTTCAGCACTCCAAAACGAAACATATAGATGTCAGATATCATTCTATTAGAGATCATGTAGCTAATGAATATAAATATTTCATTATAGATACTCTGAATCAGTTAGCAATATCTTTACAAAAGCCTTACCTGAAGAGAGATTTACGTCTCTTAGAAGGATTAGGCATGTGTAATTTGTAATAGATATATTTGCATGTACCTGAATAATAAATTTCAGAATAACATTGCTCTTCCCGCTAAAATTAAGCAAAACCTTTATTACGTGCGTCATAAATTGCATAGCATTTCAGATATAATTCTTTATCACTTGCGTAATCCTCTCCTCTTTGTCGTTATCTGCATTTAATGCTCTAGTGTTTCAAAAAGCAACTTTATGACCTGTCGTTAAATCCGTACCCATGTTGCATCGATTTCCTCTCTCTCTTTCTCTTATCTCTTTCGATTTGTCTGTGCGAAAAAAACCCTCATCGTCTCCAAATCTCCCTAAGCGGTTTCAAAGGACTCCTCTGTTCCCGCTCAAATTTCTTAAGGGCTTCTGTTCCTCTCCTTTCCACGATCCTCCAGAAACCTTCCTTGCTCAAATCCATGGCCGCTTTTGGGAGTTCCGGCAGCGTAAGAGGTTACAGCGTCGCCTTCCTCACTGCGGAACAGCAGAAACGATTCGCAGATGTCAAGATCAAGCTGTGTGGTAACAAGGCAGTGGATATTGCAGATTTAGAGAAGAATGGGATGCACAGTATTGTTGCGACGACCCTCATTATACCGGTACGGTTTACCAAACCACCGTCGGTATAGTGAACGTTATCACAGTGGGGCATTTACCCAAACGCTATCACATGATTGAAATACACACAAATATAGATACATAGTAGCGGAAGAAAAGAACCACTGTCTTCATTTCATTCATCATCCACATTTAACATACATGATTCAACTAACAATTTAAAAGAACTGAAGTCCACATAATCCACATAAAGAAGTGCTAAAATAAAATACATAGTTTGTCCATGATTACATGATATTCTAATACACTGCCTTACATACATACTATGAAATCACAAAATGTCACAAGTGAACTCCAAAGAGCTAGTCTCCACGCTCGGAGTCGCTCTCCACTGCCTCCTCTAACGGTGTAGCGTCACCACTAAACTGTACGCCGAAGCAAGTAATGAGTCTAAAAGACTCAGCAAATAACACCACACATATCATACATGCATATATCATAGCAGGTTTTCATCACAAGTCACAAGACAAAACATGTAGCATGCTTGACATCAATAAGAGACAACCTATCATGGTAATTCTACCAAATTAAACACATGGTTCATGATTCAGATTTTCCAAAATAAAACTGTAAGGCCCTCGAATTTTGTTGCATTATTTTAATTTCGCGTAAATAATTCATGTTGTGTATGCATAGATGTACATATCTACGTATGTATTAACTATTTATACTTATGTATGCATGTGTATAGTTAGTTGTAAATAATGTATGAATGGTATGATGGTAGTGTGTACATGATAATACTACATATGGCATGTATATAGGTATAAGTTGTGCATGGTTTATGCATGTTTTTGAGTTCTGGCCGAAGGCCAGCTTGGCGTCAACATCAATAGACGTTTGTGTTGTGTCGGCGTCAACCATATGGACGCCAACACTAAGTCCAGCGTCCAGCGATGTGGACGCTAATTTCTCTGACCTACATGCGTTGCAGAGCTGGATTTCCGGGAGCAAGCTAGCTCACCCATTGGGCAGCTATCCCCAACGGTCTGAAAGGGCTCACATCAACCATATGGGATGGGAGAGGCCTCTCTCCTATATCTGAACCCGAATGCAACCCTAAAACCCCTCTCTTGACCTCTTTTGAGAGATAGAGAAAAACCCTAGCTGCAGTGAGCAAAACCCTACCTTTGCAACCTTAAATCCGGCGATCTGAAGCTTGTTCTGACCATCTACCACGACAAGGAGGTAGCTGTAACATCGAGGAAGGCATCCCCGACCTCGACCTGCTGTGGAGATTGCTCAAGAACCCAGAGGAAGGCTTTCTGGGAGCTTCTTGGGACTACCCAAGGAGAGCTTCACCGTCACCTTTGATCCTTCTGGAGATTTTTGGAAGGCAAGTAACCTACCCCTATCGTCATGTAGATGTCAAGTAGGGTTTTATCATTTTTATGTATTTTTCCTCGTGTCCTAGATCCCCATTCACCCTTTATTTAGAGTTCGGTCTGTGTTCTGCACAGACAGAAATTTGCGTCAATGCCTTGACGCCAAGTCCCCGTGTGCGTCCAGCGATCTTGCCGTCCACTCCTGGAACGGCCAGAGAGACCGCCGTTAAGTTCGTCTGGGCAGAACAGTGAACTATTCTCCCATTATATATGATTACTTTCGATGTGTTTTGCGATGAGGATATATTGTAAACCTATTATACTACGTAATGTGAATGTTGGAATGTGTGGGAGAATGGTTGGACATTTATTTTGTGGATGGTTGAGTTGTTATTTATTTAAAATGCATGTGGAAGAATGGCCATGTATGTTCATCCATGATCCTAATAATCCGTGGGAAATTAGGATGTCATAATCCTGTTGAATCATGTCTATATACGTCAGTCTCTCTTCTGAATTTTCTGGAATTTTCCCATGCCATGTGATTTACTGAAAATTTATACTTGGGAAATAGAAAACATGTGTAGGATTTCTAAATTTCTAGTAATCGTGTGTTGTGAAATAAATCTCCGGGAAATTCCTATGGTGTTGTGTATATTGGGTTCAGGGTTATGACCTGTTAAACTGAAATTTCATGTTACGCACCATGGTGGATTGAATCACGAATGATATGAAAAATTGATGTTTGATTTTTGTAATTGCATCATGAGTCATAAAAATCCAGAATTTTGTATGTGAGGTCATGAACCCGAAATCAGCATGTGGTTAAATTTTCAGGTCGTTTGGACAACTATATAGTGAAATATGAATTTTTCCTTGCAAAGATGTGAACAATGCATGTTAATGTGGGAATAATGTGACATGTGTGTGTGATCTGATTTATGCAAATTACTGAACATGTGATCCTGTTAATTGTAGAATCACGTTAGGAAGACAGAGCCCTTGTGTGAATGAGAAAATGAATGAGAGGTAAGTGACATGTGTAAAGATATGCGTTAAAATCGGTAAATGTGTAAATCGTGCCAAGTGTGACACTGCTTCCATAGAGGGCAGGAACCGTATCAGGGAAAAGTCCCCCTGAGAAGGTTCAATGTGTTGTGATCCTAAGGGCATTAGGATGAAATCCTGGAGGTGGACAAGTACCACTAGTTAGGGTGGAGACTTGTTCTCACGGTCTGCGCAGTCCAAGAGTCGTCACTGTATTACCTAGGTGACGTCTATGTGTATGTGATGTGATGTGTCCTTCTTATGGTGGTTTGGACTATGTGTCACGGCACTAAATGTGAATGTGAAAATGTGTATGTGTTCATGTGTATAACTGTGGATGTGAACAATGTGTAAATGTGCATGTGTAAAGTGTGAATTATGTGAATGAGAAATTGTGTAAATATGTGAAACCAAAACGTGAGGGTTGTGAATTGTGATCCATGTTGTGGTAATCTGAAATCATGATAAAACAGCAAACTAAATGTACTTATATCATGCTCTACATGTGTAAATTGCCTAGAATCCATGTTAGAAACGATTCTTAGTGGTGTGTAAGTAATCCCATGCTTGTTTGCCCTCATGATGTGATTTAAATTGATTAAGTAGCTCTGTGTGTGGGTTATGCTTTCTAGTCCATGTAAAACCAGCAAGCTTAAGCATGTAAAATGGTTATGTGCATGTGTAAGAATGAGAAGTAACCATGTTAGCAATGTCTTCTTTCATGTATGTAAACTATTCATGCTAAACTTGCTTTCATGTTTTAGTTTAATTGAAAGTAGACCTTTCATGTGGTGGAGTGATTAGAGAACATGTGATAGGAGATTTTGATTTAGAAAATCTGAAAGCATGAATCATGTGTTTAATGAGTAGAACCACCATGATAGGTTGTTAATTCAATGACAAGCATGCTACATGATGTGTGTCTTGTAAATGTATGTAAAACCTGCTATGACATGTACATGTATGGTATGTGTAGAGTTAATTGCTGAGTCTTTTAGACTCATTACTTGCTTCGACGTACAGGTGTAGTTGGTGACGACACACTTGCGGAGGAGGCAATGGAGACCGACTCCGAGCGTGGAGATTAGATCGTTGGTGTACTTTGCGATATTTTGATTTCATAGTATGTAATTGCAACATTGTACTAGCATTATCATGGAAAAATGTTTAAGTGTGGACAATTATGTATTTGATTTTCAGCAATTTAATTATGTGGACTTTTAGTTCTTTAATGTTATTGCAATCATGTATGTTAAATGTGGATGATGAATGAAATGAAGACAGTAGTTCTTTTACTTCCGCTACTCTGTTCTTATATTCACGTGTATCTCAGCTGAATGTTATTGTTGGGTAAATGTCCACTGTGGCAACGTTCACTATATCGACGTGGGTTGGTATAACCGTACCGGTATAAAGAGGGTCGCTACAGAGATTGGTATCAAAGCGACCGGTTGAGATTGCACATGAATATATATACATGTCTTCATTCCCATTGCATGCTAAGTATGTCCACATGTGTAGAAAACACTAATAAGAAGTGGAAATGAGATAAGAAAATGGTTAGAAAACTTAGTAACCTAGCTCTAATGATGGCTGAAATTTATTACAGCCATGGCTTCGAGAGGTAGGCGTGGCGGAGCGCTGGCCCGTAAGGACGAGCCGAGACGTGACGAGCGGGTGGAGCAGCAGGCCCCGGCACCGCAAGGTCCTGTACTTCCCCCACCGCCGCCTGTGGATTATGGAGTTTCATGCAAGGTCTAGTGCAAGCCATGCAGATGCAGGCTCATACCCAGGCAGCACTCCAGGCACAGTTGGAGGCTCAGGTTAGACTAATAAATGATTATAGTCTGTTTTATTTAATTATACGATATTATGTTTATTATGTATTGCTTACTGTGTACTGTAGTAGGCTCAAGTACCAGCTCAGGACATGGTGGACCTTCTACCATGGAAAGATTCAAGAGGATGCTGCACCCTCTTTTAAGGGGGAGAGCGACCATTGTTGGCAGAAAGCTGGATGAGGGAGATAGAAAAGATCTTCCGAGCCATCAGGTGTGCAGATGATGATAAGGTCACATTAGCCACCTACATGCTACAGGTATGCTTTAGTTTATGCTTGTATGTTTTGTTAAGTTAGATTTGTTTAGATGGTGCTTATGAGCGGTGTACTGCATGAAAGAGCTGATGTATGGTGGGCTTCATTGCTGCGTACCCAGTTTGAGGACAGAGCTATTGATGTTGCTTGGGACGAGTTCGTGAGGCTCTTTCGGGCCAAGTTCGTCCCCGAGCATGTTCAAGATTGGATGAAGCAAGAATTCCTATCTTTGACTCAAGGCTCCATGACCGTGCTAGAATATGAGGCAATATTTTCTAAACTCTCTAAATATGCACCTCATATCGTGGCAGATGAGCGCAGGAAGACAAAGAAGTTCGTGATGGACCTAAACCATCACTGAGGACGAGGCTCATGGCGTTTGACCACCGCACTTGGACGAGGCCTCAGCGCTGCTTGTAGGCAGGAGGGTGAGATGGAGCAATACCTTGAAGAGAAGAAGGCTTCGCAGAAGAGACCTGCAGCTACGTTCCAGCGACAGGACAAGAAGAAAGCGGTGTACCGACACAGCAGCAATCAGTGGCAGTCGGCAGTTCTCAGGTACCTTCTGTACATTCCCCTGGTGTGAAGAAAGAGTGTCCTCACTGTGGGAAGACACATAGTGGTACCGAATGTTGGATGATTACGGGAAAGTGCTTGAAGTGCGGAAGCAGCGACCACAAGATCAAGGATTGCCCAAGACTTCAGCAGGGAGTCCAGCGCGGAACGCCAGCCCCAGCGGTAGCGGCAGCAGCGCCAGCTGCAGGAAGACCAGGAAGGCCTCGAGCCCCAGCTCGAGTGTTTGCTTTAGCACGCGAGGACCGAGTAGGCGGAGCATGTCACCGAAGGTACGGTTTTACTTTTAGGTGTGCACGCTCGGGTTTTGTTGATACGGGTGCTACTCACTCGTTCATTTCCGAGCGGTTCGCTAGGCAGTTAGCCCTAGAGTCAGTTGTAGAGTCTGAGGATTTAGAGGTCCCTTTGTCTGTGCACACCCCTGCGGGTACGGTATCGACTAGGAAGTGCATTCCGTCACTACCTGTGTGCATTGAGAATAGAGTCCTAGATGGGTGTTCTTCTTGCTAAAGATGAAGGACTATGATGCTATTCTTGGTCTGGATTGGCTAGAGGCGCACTATGCGTTAGTGGATTGTCGTCGGAAGAGGATTGTTTTCCGCATTCCTGGTGAGGACGAGTTCTCTCATCCCTTGCCAAGGAACTTGGCGGGAAAGTTAGTCATCTCTGCCATGAAGGCGATGCCCATGGTAAACAAGGGTTGTGATGCTTTTCTTGCCAGCGTGGTACTAGTGCCAGAGGCTGATGAGTCACCTACTCTTGCAGAGATTGAGGTAGTGCAGGATTTTCCAGATGTCTTTCCTGATGACTTGTATGGATTGCCACCGGATAGAGAGATAGCGTTTACCATAGAGTTGCTTCTGGGCACCTCTCCTATCTCGAAGGCTCCATATCGGATGGCACCTGCGGAGTTAGCCGAGTTGAGGAGGCAGTTGCAAGAGTTGCTAGATAAGGGATTTATTCGCCGAGTGTTTCCCCTTGGGGCGCACCTGTATTATTCGTCAAGAAGAAAGACGGGTCACTTAGGTTATGCATTGACTACAGGAAGTTGAACCAAGTGACTGTGAAGAACAGGTATCCCTTCCTCGTATTGATGATTTATTTGACAGTTGCAAGATGCATAGTCTTTTCTAAGATTGATTTGCGATCTGGTTATCATCAGTTGAGGATTCGGAGTGAGGATGTGTCCAAGACGGTGTTTAGAACCCGTTATAGACATCATGAGTTTTTGGTCCTTCCTTTCGGATTGACCAATGCCCCTGCAGTGTTCATGGATCTCATGAACAGGGGTTTTAGGCCTTATTTAGATAGCTTTGTCGTAGTGTTTATTGATAATGTGCTGGTCTACTCTCCAGACGAGGCCACACATCGTCAGCATTTGAAGATAGTGTTAGAGGGTTTTCGTGAGCACAAGTTGTATGCTAAGTTCAGCAAGTGCGATTTTGGTTGCACGAGGTTCATTTCCTCGGGCATGTTATCTCCTGTGCGTGCTGTGTAGCAGTGGATCCAACAAAGGTCCCGGCAGTTATGGATTGGGAGATTCCCAAGACCCCTTCGGAGATTCGTAGTTTTATGGTTTAGCTGGTGGTACTATCGGCGATTTATTGAGGGATTTTCATCCATCGCCGCCCATTGACTCAGCTCACCAGAAAGGGAGTGAAGTTTGTTTGGTCCGAGAAGTGTGAGAGTAGTTTTCAATGTTGAAGACTAAGCTCATGACAGCCCCGGTGTTAGTCTTACCGAGCGATGTAGAGGGTTTTGCTATCTACACGGATGCGTCTCGGATTGGTTTAGGCTGTGTGCTAATGCAGCAGGAAAGGGTAGTGGCTTATGCTTCTCGTCAGTTGAAGGAGCATGAGAGAACTATCCGACTCATGACTTGGAGCTCGCAGCAGTGGTTCATGCACTAAAGATCTGGAGGCACTATCTTTATGGTGTCAGATTCGAGGTGTTTACCGACCACAAGAGCTTGAAGTATCTTTTCTCCAAAAGGAACTAAACCTGAGGCAGAGAAGATGGATTGAGTTCTTGAAGGACTATGACTTCGACCTTCAGTATCACCCTGGGAAGGCGAATGTCATAGCGATGCTCTGAGTAGAAAGAGGCCATCTCTCCAGCAGGATTGGAAGATGATGGAGGATGCGGCTTGCGCGTTGACTGAGTTAGAGCCATCGCTATGCCAGGTTTTGTAGCTCAGTTATCTCTTAGGTCCTCAGTTTTGGATGAGGTGATCGAGCAACAGAAAGCCGACCCTAGACTCTTAGAGTTAGTGGGCAAGGCAGGCATTGCTTGTGATGAGGACGGGGTGATTAGATTTCATCACCGTGTTTGTGTCCCTGATTTAGTAGATGTCTGTGAGCATGTGTTAGCGGAGGCTCACAGATCGCGATTCTCTATTCATCCGGGTAACACTAAGATGTACCAGGATTGAAGAGATCATTTGGTGGTTGGTATGGATGAAGAGGATGTAGCGGATTATGTGTCTAAGTGTTTGGTGAATAGCAAGTAAAGGCCGAGCGACAGCGACCATCCGGCCTTATGCAAAGGATGGAGATTCCAGTTGGAAGTGGGAAGCTGTCACTATGGACTTTGTTTCAGGTTTCCTCGATCTAGAAAGGGCAACGACTCGATTTGGGTAGTTGTAGATAGATTCTCAAAGACTGCTCATTTCTTGCCTATGAAGAAGAAGCAGTCAGTAGAGAGTTTAGGATTGTATGTTAGCAGTATCATTAGATTGCATGGTGTGCCGAAGTCGATCATTTCGGATCGAGATCCGAGATTCACTTCGAGGTTGTTGAAGGGTCTTCAGGATGCTTTAGGTTCGGAGCTGAAGCTCAGTTTAGCGTTTCATCCCAGACTGATGGACAGTCCGAGGACTATCCAGACGCTCGAGGATACGTTGAGAGCGTGTGTAGATTGGAAGGATGATTGGGAGCTCATTTACCTCTAGTGGAGTTCGCATACAACAACAGCTTTCATGCGAGTATTGGTATGGCTCCATTTGAGGCGTTGTATGGTCGGCTCTGCAGATCTCCTTTATGTTGGGAGGAGACCGGTGATAGGCAGCTGATCGGTCCGGAGTTAGTGCAGGAAACTTCGGATAAGATCCAGCTTATCAGAAAGAGGCTTGTTGTGGCTCAGGATAGGCAGAAGAGCTATGCCGACATCAGGAGGAAGGATCTTGAGTTCGAGGTGGGTGATCATGTCTTCTTGAAGATATCGCCTACTCGAGGTGTTGTCAGATTTGGCAGGCATAGTAAGCTGAGCCCTAGATTCATTGGCCCGTATGAGATTCTCAGACGATTGGGCAGCGTGGCATAGGAGCTAGCATTACCCCCATCTTTGGCTAGTGTTCATCCCGTCTTCCACGTTTCGATGCTCAGGAAGTATGTCCAAGATCCGTCTCATGTGATTAGTCATGAACCAGTGGAGATTCAGCCAGATCTGTCGTATGTCGAGCAACCAGTAGCTATTCTTGACTGGAAGGTTCAGCATCTCCGGAACAAGAGTAGCGTCGGTGAAAGTTCTATGGCGGAACTTCTCACGAGAGGAGGCTACTTGGGAGCTTGAGGATGCGATGAAGAAGAAGTATCCCCTTTGTTTGAGTAGTGTCGCTCTAACTTCGAGGACGAAGTTTCTTTAAGGGGGAGAGGGTGTAAGCCCTCGAATTTTGTTGCATTATTTTATTTCGCGTAAAATATTCATGTGTGTATGCATAGATGTACATATCTACGTATGTATTAACTATTTATACTTATGTATGCATGTGTATAAGTTAGTTGTAAATAATGTATGAATGGTATGATGGTAGTGTGTACATGATAATACATACATATGGCATGTATATAGGCATAAGTGTGCATGGTTTATGCATGTTTTGAGTTCTTGCCGAAGGCCAGCTTGGCGCGTCAAATCAATAGACGTTTGTGTTGTGTCGGCGTCAACCATATGGACGCCAACACTAAGTTCAGCGTCCAGTGATGTGGACGCTAATTTCTCTGACCTGCATGCGTTGCAGAGCCGGATTTCCAGGAGCAAGCTAGCTCACCCTTGGGGAGCTGTCCCCAACGGTCTGAAAGGGCTCACATCAACCCTGCGGGATGGGAGAGGCCTCTCTCCTATATCTGAACCCGAATGCAACCCTAAAACCCCTCTCTTGACCACTTTGAGAGATAGAGAAAAATCCTAGCTGATGTGAGCAAAAACCCACCTTTGCAACCTTAAATCCGGCGATCTGAAGCTCGTTTCGGCCATCTACCACGACAAGGAGGTAGCTAGAACATCGAGGAAGCATCCCCGACCTCGACCTGTAGTGGAGATTGCTCAAGAACCTGGAGGAAGGCTTCTTGGAGCTTCTTGGGACTGCCCAAGGAGAGCTTCACCGCCACCTTTGATCCTTCTGGAGATTTTTGGAAGGCAAGTAACCTACCCTATCGTCCATGTAGATGTCAAGTAGGGTTTTTCATTTTAATATTTTTCTCGTGTCCTAGATCCCCCATTCACCCCTTTATTTGGAGTCGGTCTGTGTTCTGCACAGACAGGAACTTGGCGTCAATGCCTTGACGCCAAGATTCCCCGTGTGCGTCCAGCGATCTTGCCGTCCACTCCTGGAACGGCTAGAGACCGCCGTTAAGTTCATCTGGGCAGAACAGTGAATTGTTTCTCCCTTATATATGATTACTTTCGATGTGTTTTGCGATGAGGATATATTGTAAACCTATTATACCACGTAATGTGAATGTTGGAATGTGTGAGAGAATGGTTGGACATTTATTTTGTGGATGGTTGAGTTGTTATTATTTAAAATGCATGTGGAAGAATGGCCATGTATGTTCACTCATTATCCTAATAATCCGTGGGAAATTAGGATGCTCTAATCCTGTTGAATCATGTCTATATACGTCAGTATCTGTTCTAAATTTTCTGGAATTTTCCCATGTCAATGTGATTTACTGAAAATTTATACTTGGGAAATAGAAAACATGTGTAGGATTACTAAATTTCCAGTAAATCGTGTGTTGTGAAATAAATCCCCGGGAAATCCTGTGGTGTTGTGTATATTGGGTTCAGGGTTATGACCTGTTAAACTGAAATTCATGTTACGCATCATGGGGATTGTATCACGAATGATATGAAAAATTGATGTTTGATTCTGTGTAATTGCATCATGAGTCAGAAAAATCCAGAATTTTATATGTGAGGTCATGAACCGAAATCAGCATGTGGTTAAATTTTCAGGTCGTTTGGACAACTATATAGTGAAATATGAATTTTTCCTTGCAAAGATGTGAACAATGCATGTAAGGCCCTTGATTGTCATCTTGTTGCAAGTATTACGTATATGCGTATAGTGGACTATATGATGTGTAAATTATTGTATATAAGTATTTATTTATATAAATTGTATATAGTATTATTGAAATGTACATAGTGTATTCAAGTATATATATATATAATATAATTTTGTGTGTAGTGTTATAAACTGCATAATTAAAGTGAGTTTGTCGGCCAGTCGGCGTCCACATGCTGACGCTGACCAGTGGTAGGCGGCAATATCGATGGACGCCCATTTGGGTAGGCGACATGATATGGACGCCAATATCCAAAACTGTTACGTTTCAGATCCGAAATGCCTCCGGAAATTGAGCCTCTGTTTGGGAAAACCTTCCCAACGGCTCTGAGACTTGCCCTTTAACCGATCCGACCCCAACCCTTTATAATATCCAATTTCGGCCAGATCCATCCCTTTGGCTCTTGGGTCAAAAACCTATCTTCTCTAGGCAAAAAACCCTAACTTAAACCTGAAAGATCCGGCTTCGGGAGGCTTCGTCTGGCGATCTACATCAACTGGTGTCGACCTTGAACATCGGGAACGACTCCCCACGCTGGTGTGCTGTGAAGATCAACAGAAGATCCGAAGAAGGAGGGATTTGGAGACTCTTTGGCACAGGCCGAGAGGGCTTCTCCGGCTTAAATCGTCGTTGGTAGATTTTACAGAAGGCAAGTACCCATTCACATTAACCCTACATGTGTCTAGTATGTCCCAGGAATTTTTCAGATTTTTCTCGTGTCCTGGAACCCCCCTTTCAAGTGATTTATTGGCTTTCAGTCTGTGTTTGTGCAGACAGGATATTAACGGCAAGATCCCTTGCCGCTAATATCATGTGTTGGCGGCATCATATAATGCCGTTAACCTATAGACGGCTACCCCATGCCGTCTAGTTCTTCAGACTGCAACAGGGTGCAAGTCGTCCTTATATGAACTAATTTTCGAGTTTTTCGCATGAGGATATACAGTAAAAATTTCATATGATATGTAAGATACATGTTGGTTGTACTGTGAGTTATTGTGCATTTTTGGAAATTTTGCTAATTATTAGAATTCTTGGAATGTGCTACCAACAAAATTTAATCTTGGAAAATGTTGTTCATGAAATATGTGTAGAATTAATTGCCATAAATTTTCTGTACATTGTTCATAAGATCTGATGCATGATATAAAAATTTGAGCAATTTATAATATCTGTATAGTTTATTAAATTTTTGAACCGAAAAATAGTTAATATGTCTACTCAATGTATAAAAGTTAAGAATTTATGCGAAACTAGTTAAATTTAAATTTGTGATAAAATTTGTACTGTCAGTATTCATGTATGAAATAAATTGTGAATCCGAATAATGAAAATTTGTGTCAGTTTGACTATTTTTACAGTTGATATCATCACTGTTAGAATTTTCAGAAAATATGTGTAACTCAAAAAATGCAAATTTGGTGTGCATGATGGTTAAACTGTGATGAATTCTGGTTAAATTTTGTACTAAACAGATGACAGTAGCTATATAAACTTGTTTTATGTTAGTATTAATAATTCATACATGCTAATATGATAAATGTTTAATTCTGCAAAAATTTCAGCATGATTAGGATTGTTGTAAAAATCGATTAATACTGAAAACAGTAGTACCATGCTAGGTAATACTGAAGAATGTAAATGTGTAAACATGAGATGAATGGTGATTATTTTGTGTTTAAAAATGTGTTGAAATTGAGAAAATGTATTAATGTGCCAATGGGTGACACTGCTACCTTAGAGGGCTGTGGAACTGTACTGTGGTAAAGTCCCCACGGGAAAGTTCAAAGTGTGTGATGTCCCATGGGCATTGGGATTAAATCCTGGAGGCGAACAAGTATCGCTGGTTAGGGTGGAGAGTGCTTCTCCCGGTTCTGCGCAGTAACTAAGATTAATCACTGGAATGCCTAGGTGATTGATATGTGATGTGATTAGTGTGTGTCCTTCTAAAGTGGTTTGGGCTATGTGTCACGGCATTAAGTGAAAGTGAAAATGTGTTTAAGTGAAAGAAATTGTGTAAATTGTGAAACTGTGTAAGTGAATATGTTTCATAAAATTCTTATGAAAGCATGCAAAATAATAAGTTTCTTATGAATGTGACATGATAGTAGTAAAACAGCGAGCCTTTCACTAATATGAATGTTTATCTATGTGTACAATTGTCTTAGAATCCATGTTAAATTAGTTGTTATGAAATGTAAATATTGCGTAAAATGATCAACATGTGGCTTATGAATGAAATCAGTTTAGCATAGTGAAAAGTGTAGAAAGCATGTGATAGGATTGCTTATTGTATATAAAACCAAATCCTCTGTGAAAAATGTGTAGAAATCATGAATAGACTTTTTTTGAGAATTGTCACTTCCATGCATTATGTGTAAATGATGTAGCTTAAGAGTATGGATATTACTTGATGCATGTATGTTTAGTGTGCTGGTGTTACTTGTTGAGTTCCTTTGAACTCATTCTTGCTTCGGCGTACAGGTGCAGACGTTTCTACTTCTTCCGAGGAGATCGTTAGGAGCGACTCGGAGCGAGAGTAGGGGATATTGTGTGGAGTTAGCATTCGAAATTTTCATTCTTCATAGTATGTAATAAAGACTCTGCGTAGTCTCTTGTGGACAATGTATTTATTTTATTTCAGTTATGGAAATTTGCTTTCTTTCTTCTATACGGGCTGTGAATGGAATGTGGATGATGGAATAAGATTTCTTTTCAGTCTTAATTTCCGCTGTCATGAGATATATTATTTGTGTATGTTTCAGCCTATCGTACTAGTGTTGGGTAAATGTCCCACTATAGTGATACCTTTTATATCGACGTGGGTTGGTGGAACCGTACCGATATGAGGAGGGTCGTTACAATGCATGTAATGTGGTATAAGTGACATGTGGTGTGATCTGATTATGCAAATTTACTGAATGTGATCCCTATTAATTGTAGAATCATGTTAGGAAAACAGAGCCCTTGTGTGAATGGGAAAATGAATGAGAGGTAAAGTGAATGTGTAAAGATATGCGTG